>JAIPRN010005411.1:0-10746 GCA_025469175.1 Geopemphigus sp. TES_GeoC_2020 | reverse complement strand
TTATTAAACATTCACCGCGAAACAGAATTAATTATGTCTAATACTAAATATTACGAAAGGTCTGACAAATGCTCTGACAAACACCACACACTCGATGCTCTGCAAATATCACACTAATTAGATTCTCTGAGACGAGGCACTATCGAAAATTACCAAGGATTTCCTGGTACTTCGTATTGTTTGTTCATAATGCTCGACAATATCTAATCATTTCTATATGATAAAATACAACTATAATCGTTTCGTTATAAAAACGCCCACAATCATATACAACTATATTATAGGCGATAATCATTTCCACATAATAGTGTTCATAACATCATCTACATTACAACATAACAATATATACACATACAATATGAATACATAAATAATGATAATATACATTTAAAAAAAAATTTTTTTTTTTACATATAATATTTACATTTATCACACCTTAACTAATACATTCCGTGTCATGTTTCTCTCTCCTTTTCTCTTTCTTCCTCCTCCTTGGTCCGCATAATTGCGTGGACCATGTTGACGAACCTCCTCCTTGCCTCCAGCGCTACCGCTAAGGTCGCCACCGGATCTTCTTCCACCTCCGGAAGCCTCCTTGGCGGGCCGCAGAGAAGGTCCTCCACATCATCCGCCGATGGTGGCCTGCCCATGAATTGGCCAAGCGGCTCTCTGTGCACCGCCCAGTGCGGACATCGGAAGACCGTATGGTCCGCCGTATCTAATGGGTCGCCACAGTAGAGACAGCCCGGGTCGGTGGCCCTACCCATCCTTGCCAAGTAGCTTTGGAAACACTCGTGCCCGATGAGTACTTGGCAGAGGGGGTAGGTCACCTCCAGGCCGCCCATACGGCGAACCCATCTCACCATGCTCGATAAAATTGTCCTCGTCCACACGGCCGTTCCTCCGTCCGCACTGTCTGGCGACAGCTCCCACCTGGCTTGCCAGCTTCTCAGGGTCGTCTCCCTCTCGGCCTTCCTCACCACCATCCTAGTTTAACTACGTAAAACATAACGTTTAAGCGTTTGCGCCAAGGCATGCGTTGTTGCGACGACGTGTGTGCGACGAACGAATGGCCCGCGGATTACGCGCACGGGGATACGTGCGAACCGCCGTGTCGTCGCTGCTACAGCCGCCAAACCGGTGTTATGAACACATTGCGATATAGTATTAAGTAGGTCATAAACAATTACAAAAAGTACTAAAATTGCTATTTAGGCAAATTCCTGCTTGCCGTCGCACCGTCCAACGGTAAGTGTGCGACGTCAGCCAAATTAACCCTATTTAAACAATTGACAATGACACAGTAGGGAGAGTAGTCCATGCGTCGTCAATCGAGTCCTCGATGCGCTATCAATTGATATAAATTTACTGTAAGACGTAATATAATTATAATAATCTACTCGACTTGTTAATTCTATCTAACCTCAACGACCCGTGTGTTCCTGAACGAACCCACTACTAAATCTTAACCGTCTACCGGAATTACAACCAACGGCGGTTTTTCAAATGCCCAACCTGTCTCAACGGATGGTGCACAACACAGGTCTTTCCGCGGCCACTGTTCGCGGGTGGGGATTCCAGCCGGCTGATCCGCTGAACCCATTCAGTTAGCGTCCCGTTCTTCGTTGCTGAACGACTGGGAGCTAGAGGATAGGTCCCCCGAAAACACCGCTGACGACCGCCCCCTTCTGGTTTCAAACGTCCGAAAGCGCTCTTTTGCCAGCAGATCGAAAGGCGTGATTCGAGCGAGAACCGTAACGATGTCGTAGGACACCGTTCGGTACGCACACGCGACACGGAGGGCGGCCCTTTTCTGCACCCTAGCCAAAGTAGCGGCGGCCCGCGCGTCATAGTCCAAAGAGTTTAATTAAAACGTTAATTTTTATTAAAAAAAATTATTAAAATTATTAAAAAAGATTTAAAACTACTCGTGATTGGAAAGTCAAAACAACCAAGATGCTTCAAGAAAAAGAACGTGGCATCATTATTACATTACCAGTCACACACGCGTATAACAAAAAAGCATGGATGTTATCCACCATCTATGAATTTTGGATATTCGACTTGGATAAAAAAATTTTCAACAATAAAAGAAAAGTGCTTTTCTTTGTCGTTAATTGCCCTGCACATGCAAAAACTTTAAAATAAATTCTAATACTACAAATTCTATAGCAAACCAAGTAATATAAACCCCATTACCGCCATCTATAATCATCAGAGGTGTCGCAGATTTTGTGAGCGTACGATCTGAACTCATAGATCGGGTTGACACCAACAGCTTTACCTTTAAATCGACTGCAAATACTTTAAAAATCCAATCAAACAGTGCCGAGATATATAGAAAAATCATTCGTTATTTTAAAAATGCCAAAGCTGAATACCATACCTATCAAATGTAAGAAAATAAAGCTTTCAGAATCGTTATAAGAAATCTTCATCCGACCACCAACACATCCGAAATATAAGCAGCAATAGAAGAACTAGGATTCCCAGTTCGACAAGTCTCTAATGTCCTTCACAAAATCACCAAATCTAAATTACCTCTCTTTTTCGTTGACTTAGAACCAGCAAAAACTAATAAAGATATTTTCGAATTAAGTTCCTTACTACACACAAAAATAAAAATAGAAGAACCTTACAAGCGACGTGAACTCATTCAATGCCAAAACTGTCAAGAGTACGGACACTCTAAAATGTACTGTGCATACCCTCCGAGATGTGTCCAATGTGCAGCACAACATCCATCTTCAACCTGCACCAAATTTCGTGAATCGCCTGCAAAATGCGCCCTATGCAATGGCGACCACCCCGCCAACTACAAAGGCTGCCAAGTCCATAAAGACCTTCAAAAGCTTCGCCGTCCAAATCGAACAACCAACCACTCGTCTCAAAATTACGCCCGATTTAATGTAAACCTCCAAGCGACAGCACATTCGGCCCATACTCCCCCTTGCAAAGATGATGTTGGCATCTAACAGTACCGCGGAAACTCGTGTCCAAGTTATCAAACAGAAGATATTTAAATTTGAAATATGCATTAAGCTTTTGTAATTTCTGAATAAAAAACTATTTTTTTCTAAAAGCCATAATATTTTTCTTTTCAACCGTTTTTCACAAAACCAATCTCGTTATGTTCAAGATAAATCCTTGTTTAATACGATATGAATAAGCGATATATGCGTGCTTTTTCGCTCTCCTGTATTTTTCTTTTTTCATCAATCATAAAGTGTTAAATTATTTCAAAATTAATATTAACCGATTCGTAATAATATACAGATACCAGATCTGTCATCTTTCTAAAGCTCCAGATGACATCCATCCTATCAACAACAACAACAAAAAAAGAAACTTGGTAAATTTAACTATTATACCGTCACTAAACATAGCTGCCACTACAAGTAGTTCGGAACTCCCCGGCCAGGCCGGCGGTCGTTCCAATCTTATCTCATTTAATAATGACCGGTACTGTTAATAGACCGTCTACCAGTAATGCACACACCAGTAATGGGCAAATAAATAAAAATAATAACAAATTAAATTCCATTAATAAACCAAATCTCACAAAGAGCGCTTCTAATATGTCGAACACTTCAAATGAGGTCTTTTTGGAAGACAAAATTCTCGATTCCGAATTTCACGAAGTCAAAAATAAATCTAAACGCGCCCTTTCTTCAACCAGCTCAACCGAAAAATCAGAATTAAAAAAACCTAAATCCGTCTTTGTTAGTACAAATAAATTCAATGCTCTCATGACGCACGACAATGAAAAGTCCGCTGAAACGAATAATGCACTAAAAAATAACCTCAACAATACCAATGCCGAACAAGGAAAACGTATTCCACTGCCACCACCAATTATCGTTAAGGGAGTGACCGATTTTATAAGTGTTCGATCCGACCTAATAAAGTACGGGTATGAACTCATTATTAACGTTGATCATCCGAACGTTTTGAAACGGAAACTCGTAATAATTGAAACGTATAACGTAAAGAGAAAAAGGTTAGGGCTACCTTTTTCAATATTATTATTACAGAGAAACAGAAAGTTGTAACTCTTCCGCTTAAGGAGTGGCGTGATTTATTACTGCACGCGTCGTAGGTAGTTCGAAGGAGTTGTAGTATTTACGATATTTAAAGTGTTTTTCATATCTATGTCACGAGCATACGATATCATATACGACCCATAAATTCGTAATTATTTGTAATCATCTACAGTTTCCAATTATTATTTAACAAAAAACAAAAACAAGTTACAGATTTAATATTCTTCTAATAAGGCATTAATAATAAATATGTTTTGCACCAGACAAATATAAATACACGTATGTACCATCTACATGTATTGAGGCCTCATATATGTTTATTTTTTAGTGTTATTCGTATAAGGAAATCGTAACATCCATTCCAAAATAATAATAACCAACAAAAACTTGCTTGTTTTTAGAATTGTTGTATTTTCGAATTTAGGGCAAAACTGTGAAGACGTTAGCAACAACTATTGAATAATTCGTTCGTGTGTCTAATTTTTTTTTTTATTTAACGGAATTTTCGCGTTATCTTTAAGCAGTAGCTACTAATTGAAACAAATATTCGTTATGGACTTTAGTAAGTGTAGCTATCGAAGGATAACGATTTGTGTCGCAGAATAATCATAATGATCAACAATAAATGATATTATGGGCGTATTCATTTTTTTAGGGGAAGTGGAATGGGGTTGAGATATTGAATAAACGAGTCGTCGAATTATTACTTATTTTTGACCCAGGACCTTTTGGATTACACAGACGACCGGAGACATAAGAAAACACGCAAAAAACCCTTTTCAAATTGAAAACGTTATATTATAATAATAATAAATAATTGTGTTCTTAGGTTAGATTTTATAAATACATAATATTGTTATACAAAATTTTAATGTAGACAACATTTTTCAACATAATTTACAATATAGAGAAGTACTATATTAAAATTTTTCATTTATTTTAGATTAAATTAATTAAATTAAATTATTTAAATAATATTATTGTTCATATCGTTTATTATTAGAATACTTCAAACTTTA
This sequence comes from Geopemphigus sp. TES_GeoC_2020, assembly GCA_025469175.1. Lineage (NCBI taxonomy): Eukaryota > Metazoa > Arthropoda > Insecta > Hemiptera > Aphididae > Geopemphigus > Geopemphigus sp. TES_GeoC_2020. Next base: position 5,684 of record JAIPRN010005411.1, on the reverse strand, counting down.
CTCGAATGATTTAAACGATTAAACGAGAAAACATTTTCACACAAAATAATAGAGAGGGATTAGGACAGCTTAGTGAATTATAACACTTGACTCTTTTACATATAACTCGATTTGTCTACAATAAACAAAGAAACAAACGAAAAATAAAATATTTGACGTAAAACAAAACTGATTTTGCGGTTTTGTTTGAACATATAGGTATTTCGCACGTAGGTACAAAACTAATAACATTTTTAGAAAAAAGTCGCTAATATGAAATATGAGTTAATCTCGGTTCATTAAATAATGTCAAGTTCGTCGCGACCACCCGTCGAGTGCGCACACATTTCTACGTCGCTCCCGGATTATGTTCAGTTTTGAGATTTCTACCAAACGGAAAATTCTCTATTTTACCTCAATTGACCAAATACTTGGCACTTTTGCTACTAATTTGCAAGTTGATCAACTTTCGGGATAAATATTCCTTCAAATCGAGTAATATTACTAACTATATTATATTAAACTCTGCTATTACCATAAAACGCACTGCAGTTATATTCCATACACTAATCAGACCACAGGCACCGTCACACGCAGTGGCCTTTGGATCTAGAGAATACTGGCGATATGGACACCGGGACCGTGTCCCCAATTAAAACTGTCAAAAACCAAATAAACAGCAAAAATAATGAAGATAAGAATAAAAATAAACGCAACTTATCCACATCGTCCTCTTCACCGCAATCACCATCGTATATAGCTAGCATTAAGAAATCTAAATTATTTGTCACACCAAACAGATACAACACTCTCTCTGTGGACGAGTCTACCGTCGAGAACATTGAAAACTCATCTAATAATTTAAACAAAAAGCAAACCAACAAAACACTAAAAACAACTCTACCTCCACCCATATTCATTAAAGGGGTTCTCGACTACATAGGCCTACTAAATCACTTTAAACAAATCATCGGTTCAAATACCTTTTCATGTCAATCAACTTCAACTCATCTAAAAATTCAAACTGATACCTCAGACAAATACAGAAAAGTCATTCACTTATTGAAAGAAATCGATGCACAGTACCACACATACCAGCTCCAATCTTATAAACCTTTAAGGGTTGTCATAAGAAACCTGCATCCGACTACTCCAACAACTGAAATCACAACAGCATTAGAGGAAATAGGCCACACTGTGAGAAATGTCACCAATGTCAAACACCATCAAACAAAAATTTTGTCGACATCGACCTTAATGAAAGCGATAGCGATATCTTCTCTGTTACTTCTATTTTATATACAAAAGTAAAAATAGAAGAACCCTACAAAAAACGACAAATACCCCAATGCCAAAACTGCCAAAGCTATAGCCACACACACTCATATTGCGCATACCCACCCATATGTGTCAAATGTGGAGAAAATCACTCCTCTTCCTCTTGCACAAAATCACCAGATCTACCAGCAAAATTCGGCCTTTGTCAAGGAGCACACCCAGCCAACTACAAGGGATGCACAATATATCAGAAAATCTCCAGGAAACACAATAACATCTCAAGTAGGAAAACTCATCTTCCTCCGCCACTCAACCAAGACGTCAATCCTGAACTTAAACACCATCAATCAGCCACCGAAAACACAACCAGGTCACGTACGTATGCAAATGTAACTGAGGGTCACCAGTCCGCTAATTTGAATACTACCCTCATAAACTACAATGAAATGTCATTCCTAAAATTCTTGTATGAGCTCAAATCTATCATAAACCCTCTTATCACTCTCCTTACCACTGTTCTCTCAAATCTCATAAACACTAACAATGTCAAATAATAACGCAACATCCCACTCTCTCCTCATCCTTAATTGGAACGTAAACGGTTTAACAAAACACAAAAACGAACTTTTAGCCACATTCCAAAATAACAGAATTGACATTGCTCTCATATCAGAAACTCATTTCACCAACTCTACTCACTTTCACCTGCCAGGTTTTCAAGTATTTAAAACCAACCACCCTGATAACACAGCACACGCAGGAGCCGCTATCATAGTGAAATCCTCCCTACTATTTTATCCTCGCCCACAATTTCAAAAGGAATACATTTAAGCCAGTGGCATACATATAACACTTAACAACACCCCTCTTAACATATTTGCAGTATACAGTCCCCCATGCCACACTATAACCTTAAACCAATTCAACGACTTCTTCCTTACTCTTGGTCATATATTTATAATAGGAGGTGACTTAAATGCAAAAAATATACAATGGGGATGTCGTGTAAACAATCCTCGTGGGAACATACTTGAAATCTCAACACAAAATCATAATTATAAAGTACACTCTCCTCCATCGCCAACATATTGGCCCAGTTCACCCAGGAAAAAACCAGACATTCTAGACATATGCATATCTAAAATCCCCAACAGACTACATAGCCTAACAACTAACCTCAACGATCTCTGTTCTGACCATTCAGCTATCCTCATAACTATTGACACTCTCCCTCTTAATAAACCAAAACAACCAAGTCTCATCCAAGGTCAAATGGACTGGGACAAATTCAGATCCACCGTTGACAGTCAATGTAATCACAATACTAGTTTAAAATCTCCTAAAGACATAGATGAAGCCGTAAACTTCCTAACAAAGTTAATACAAGAAGCTGCCTGGTCTTGCTCCTCCTCTATCCCAACTACAAACCCCACTATAGTCGTTTTCACGAGAGAAAGGTACCGGTCGCCGACCAAAATCGGTCGTTTGCTGCGCATACCCCACCATATTTTATACATTGCCATTGGGTCGAACCGCCGAGACGCGTTGATTGTTTGTTTACACGTAACATACATAGCGCTCGAATTGTATTTAATTTCTGATTTCGTTTTATGTTTACGTATGTTATTTCTTTTATTTAAAGCTTATAATTTTATAAAATTAATTACAATTAATAGTTACATTAGTTTATATTATATTACATAATTATAATTTATTGAAAATGGACGGCCAAGCAAGTAGTTCAAGAGCTGTCGATGGTGTATCTCCGATTAAAAAAAACAAAAAAGGAAAGGTATGTGTGATTTTACTTCTTATTATTTATATAAATGTATCCAATAAAAATGTAGGCATTTTGGTTATTAATACTGTGCGTAATTTAAGCTTAATTAAAAATATTAAAGAAATTATTTTTTATTTTTTTCTAAGTTCATAAATTCGAGGCAAAAAGAAATGATAATTAACGTGTACCAATCCAAAATCCAAGAACTATCAGAAGTTAAGTATAAAGAACTTATTAATATTATTTCACAAACAACTGGCGTGGGTCATAACACAATTTGTTCAACACTTTCAGAGTACAATAAACCGGGAAAAGTTACATCACCAAATAAAAAAAAAATCAGGCCGACCATAAACGAGAAGTTAGATGATTTTCAAAAAAATGCTATTCGACAAATTGTACATTATTTTTGGCACAAGAGGGAAATACCGACTTTAAAAAAAATTCTGGTTGCAGTTCATCAGAATGAGGATTTACCGAAATTATCCCAAACAAATTTATATCGCGTATTAAAAGGTTTAAATTTTCAGTACGCAAAAAGAGTTCGCAACAGTGCTTTAATAGAGAGAGATGATATTGTTATATGGAGAAATAAATATTTAGAAGCTATCAGAAAGAATCGACAACAAGGTCGGTCTATATATTTTTTAGACGAAACATGGGTAAATGCCGGTGATTGTATACAAAAAACGTGGGTAGACAATACAGTTACATCTCATAGGGACGCATTTCTCAAGGGATTAACGTGTGGTATTACCAACCCAAGCGGCAAGGGAAAACGAATTATTGTAGTTCATATTGGATCTGATGAAGGATTTGTGCCTGGTGAGCTATTATCATTTGAACCAAAAATAATTCTCTTGATTACCACGAAGAAATGAATGGTCAGACATTTTTTAACTGAATTAAAAATATTATTCCATTGTTAAAAAAAAATGCTGTTGTGGTAATGGACAACGCCTCGTACCATTCCGTTAAAATTGAATCGTGTCCTACTGCGGGTTGGCGAAAGGCAGATATTGAAAAGTGGTTGGACGAAAAAGGTGAAGTATACGAAAAACCTATGATTATTCCATGTTTATTGGAAATTGTGAAACGGATCAAACCTAGATACGATAAGTACGTCATTGACGAATTTGTAAAAAATTATGATATTGAAATACTTCGTTTACCGCCATACCATTGCGAGCTTAATCCTATTGAGCTCGCGTGGTCGTCTGTAAAAAAATATGTTAAAATGAACAATACGACTTTCAAATTATCTGATGTTCATAAACTTTTATATGATGGTGTTGAACGTGTCACTTCCAATATGTGGAAAAACTTTGTCGAGCACACCATAAAGGAAGAAAACAAATTTTGGGAAATCGATTTCATTGTTTATGATGTCATGGAAAACATGAGCTCAACTGTTATGACAATAACAGGCGAAACTGATTCTGACTCAGATTACACGGAATAATTAACGGAACTCTTTTATTGTTTTATATATTATTATTATATTTTTTATTTTATTATAATATTAATCGTGTTTATTTATGTGTGTTATATTTTATTGAAATTGTATAATTGAAGTGTCCTCTCTCCTACGTAAATAAGACGATTACGGTATAATATAATGCTAAACAATAATTAACCATTTGAACATCGGTATATAACTCATTGGCGACATCATCGACTATCGACGACAATTACGTGGAGGGGATTTCACGGCCTTAAGAACTTTTAAGGTTTATTCGACGTGCGCGAAACGATACCTTTCTCTCGTGAAAACGACTATAGGAATCTTCCATTGCATATAAGAATCCTAATCTCAGAAAAACGAAGAGCCCGTGCAACTTGGCAGAGAACTAAATATCCCTCGGATAAACGTAAACTAAACAATCTAACTAATAAACTCAAAAGCCTCCTTGCCTTTATTAGATCAGAAAATTTTACCAAACGCCTTGTCTCCCTCTCATCTTCGGACAACTCACCTTGGCGAACAACAAGGAAAATCCTTCGGACTCAACAATCTGTTCCTCCACTAAAAAAAACTGACGGAACATGGGCTGTCACTGATCTAGAAAAAGCAAATATATTTCGACACCACCTCCATTCCACCTTCCAACCACACAACAATATTCTTTCTCCTTCCCAAATTGAAAAAGTAAACAATTCCCTATCCTGCCCACTCTCCATGACTCTACCACCCAAACATGTTCGACCTAGTGAAATTCAATATGCGATAAAGAACTCACTCCGACAAAAAAGCCCAGGCCACGATCTAATCACAGCAGAGGTAGCAACACAACTTCCCAGAAAAACTTTACTCCTTTTAACACATATTTATAACTCCATGCTTAGACTGTCATACTTTCCTACTCTATGGAAATTCTCAATTATCATCATGATCCCCAAGCCTGGGAAACCCCCCGAATTTCCCGCATCATATAGGCCCATTAGTATTCTTCCATTATTTTCAAAGATATTTGAAAGAATCATATTGAAACGTATCCTCCCTTTAATAGAAGCTAGCCTACCTAATACCCAATTTGGATTTCGTCACAATCACTCAACAATACACCAAGTCCATCGCCTAGTAGATAAAATATCATACACTCTAGAAAAAAAGCTTATTTGCATGGCCGCTTTCCTCGATGTAGCA
>JAIPRN010005410.1:0-10747 GCA_025469175.1 Geopemphigus sp. TES_GeoC_2020 | reverse complement strand
GCGTGTGTGTGTGTGTGTGTGTGTGTGTGTGTGTGTGTGTGTGTGTGTGTGTGTGTGTGTGTGTGTGTTGTGTACGGCGCACGCACAACGAACTGCCGATATTATGTAAAATTCCGACGGAGTACAAAGTCGACGCAGACAATATTCTTTCCCTACCCGGGGCCATTTTCGACGGGAGGCGAAGGTTCGAACGGTTTCCTTCCACACCGCACCCGGTCCACCGTTGCAGCAGCTCGCAATCTTTTTAATGCAGTTTGTCAATAACACCGAGAGATAGTGCGCGAGCATGTGTGCGTGTGTGTGTAGTATGTACAAACCGTATATTACGCGCACGGTGTATGCTGGCGAGGAGCCGAGGGGAGGGCAGGCGACTTACCCGCGCTATAAAGTCTATTCGAAAGTCGTGATTTTGACACCGTCGCCGCCGTCTGTCGCCCGCACGGTTTTTTTTCCGGAATCCCGTCCCACCACCCCACCCCCGCTCCGGATAAATATACGGGAATCGGCGGTAAAATATTTTATTGCGCCGTTAACAACTCGCACGCGCGTCTGACGCGATCGGGTAGTGTCCCGGACACGGCGATCCCTTTAAGGGCGCGCGGTGTCCGGAATAATTTTACGTACGGAACGTTCACAACCGGCGAAAACAACGCGAACCGACCACGCCGATGGGCGCCGCCGACCAGGGACCGAAAGGGGAGGTTGTCGGCGGCGGGAAAATTACATCGACAGTAAAATAAAACCGCCGCCGAGGTCCGTCGGCCGCGAACACGTGCATATCTGTCCATGTCCGCGAATCGGTGCCGACGACAAGCGTGGATACTACCCCCCCCCCCACACACACACACACACACACCGAAATTTCTCGACGACACCGTGGGGAGGGACGCGCGTTATTAGCGAAATCTTCTACGTCCGTTTCGCCGACGGTCGCGGGTAATTAATCCTAGTAACGTTTCGCGACAACGCGTCCGAATAAGACACCCGAAAACCGAACGCGACGACGAACGAAATCGAAAAATGGACAATTCTCTCTCGAATACGTTTGGGATTTTCGTTCGGTTTTTTTCTTTACGATATTCGCCTTTCCAAAGTGTTTCGACGAATGTATCCGGAAAGTGAACCGGAATTCCGGTACGTACCGCGGCGAACCGGCCCGGGAATTTAAGACGCGGTGTTCCGTATCGCGAACATTCACCGGCCGACGGACGAATGATTATCGTTGTCGCGACACCCGGCGGTCGGAGAACAGTTCGTTCGCGATTTCCCACGTACGCGCTCCGTATTCCGTTCGGAATAAAATAAAATGTCGGCCGTTCCGACACGTCGGCCGTACACATCCGTAACTCGGCGTGTTCGGCCGAGCCTATGTTGTCGGCGTACCAAAGGTTGGGTTGGGTTAATACGAACGCGCCTTATTTTAATATGCACACCGCCGCCGCCGCAGTCGTCGTACGCGTACGGGTTCGTGTGGAGGAGTGTGGATGGAACTACGGAAATTGACCGAACGGGGACACAATCGGGGACGATAACGGGACGACCCGCCTCGTGCGTACGACGTCGGATTCGTAGGGCCGAAAAATGTCCGCGAGTCGAGCGGAGAAAAATAAAATATTCGTCGTAAACCGTTCGTATACAATAATGACGTTATTACTATCGTTATATATATACACGCGCGACGATACGATTTACGGTTTAAGGGAAAACTTTTTCTCGTCGTCTCCCGAGTACCGGCCGAAACTTTTCGGGTCGCGTTTACGCGGTGAGTGGGTGTGTTACGAATTTTTTCTCTTCGTCGTCCCGTTTTTCCCGGCACACGTGATCGCCGCGGTGTTCTGTCCGCGAATCGACTACCCGTTTTCGGTCGTTCCGAAATGGTCGCCCCCCTCCCCACAATTTGACCGAACCCGACCGTCGAACGAGATTCGTTCCGTTTTGTCGAATAACCGCGCGCGGCCGCCCGAAACCCGTTAACGACGGTGCGTCCGCGACCTCACACGTTTGGTGGTCCTGTGTCTGCCTAGCGCGAACGAGTACCGAACCGTTTTTCGAGTACGCGCGTACACGTTTCGGACGGCCTTTGCGTACGGCACGTACGGGAAAAACCGAAAAACCCTCGCCAAAATAGAAAGCGAAACGTTTAACCGGGAAACACGACGAATCATGTTCGCAGGTCAAATGCACGAACCGGACGAAGTGATGCCGGAATTTTACGCGCCGCTGGAGAACTGGACGGTGACCCAAGGCCGGGACGTGTATTTCACGTGCACGGTGAACAATTTGGGAAAGTACAAGGTACGGTTAGGGAAATAAGCGCGGACGATCGACGGTCGCCAATGACTCCGCGGCCGACAGGATGAAAAGATTGGGAGGGGGTTAGGTTACGCCCGATAACGGTCCAGTGACCCTCTCGGTGAAAATTTCGCCGTTCTCTGCCGAGAGAGTGAAAACTCCAACACGGAAATCGAACGTACCGTCCGTCGTCCGTGTGTTAGGTTCGGTCGGCGGTAAAAACGTCCTGGAAAGCGTACGTATAAAAAAAGTCGTTTCGCTTTTCCGTTTCGTTCGACGAACGAGGGCGGACGACCCGTGTACGGCCGATATTTTAATTGACAGGTGGAAAATAACTTTCGGTATTGACTAACGACGCGAAACGCCGAGAAATATTATATTCGAACGCAAGTGCCGGCGACGAGCCAATACGCGCGAAGATTAATTGAGGGGAAAATATAATTCCTAAGTGTTATTAAAAAAAAAAAAAAACCGAAATAATAATAAATAACCAAAATATTTTGGCGTTTTTTTCCTCTTATTACCCACGGCCCGAAGGGACGGTGGCGAGGGGATAGGCCTGTTGCGTTTTCCTTATCGAACCTCGTTCGCCCTTGCTCGGGGCGTGTTTTTTGCTTTCCCATTTTCGCTCCGAATATCGGCGTCATATTCCGATCGTTAGTCAAACCCGGCAGAAAACCTCCGCGTAACCGTCCGACGATAATTTATCGATTAGACGATACACCCGAACGAACCGATAAGTGTACGTTGGGGCCCCGAAACGAACGGGGCCCGGCGGTGGCGTGAAACGTTTCTATTCGATTTCGCGTAATACCCAGCGACGCCGAGCGTGTACGGCGAACGTTTCGAATAATGTCCGAACGGTGTTTTTCTACGTTTCGAACGTTTACTGGTTCCCGTACGTCCATTTGAAAATACCCGACCTCGCGTCTAGAAACCGACAAGAACCGATATTCGTCTACCGGACGTTTTAGTACGTACGTGACCGGTCGGTCTACGAAAACGGCGACTTAAAACTAGTTATCGACGAAACAACGATAAAATAGCGAACAACTCGGTCGTTAGCGTTTTCGCTTATGGACGCCTTTTCCGCCCACTGCCGCCGTAGACCATAGTAAAACAAACGTACCGAAACGTCATTATCGACATTCGTAACGAGAAATTCCCGATTTCTATTTACGTTCGACGGTATCCGCTGGACGTTTCGTCACGTCGTGCTTACAAAATACACGCTTACTTATCGGACCGATAGATGTATTTCGACCATCCGGACAGGGGCGGGCGAACCGGAGAGAAATTTCGTTCGCGGCGGACCGTCGGAACTCTGCCCATTTCCTGGACCTTTCGGATTTCGTCGTTCCGGACGTTCCGTCACACTCGCCCCGTATCGGACGTACACGACCCGCGATCCGTAGCGCGCGTACGGTAACGGTAAACGAAACGTTTTCTCGCGGACGACCAACGTAGGTGGACCAGCCGATTTTGTCGAAACTCCGGGTCGGTTGTACGCGCGCCCAGCGATTCGTTCCCAACAACACGGCCGGTAGGTGAATCGTCGACGGAACACGTACACGGTTGTTCGCGTCCAAACACGCCGCGCCAACGGGAATACGACGACGATACGGACCCGTCCGCCGCGCGTAAATAGTACCGCGATTACATTATACGCGCTCGTACGGCGCGAAAACCGTTTAAACGCGCGCCCGTTTCGCATACCGCGCGATCGTTACCCGAGCGAACGTGTTAATTATAAAACTTTGTAATGGACGAAATTCCGTCGCGGAGCGCCGGCTGCCGCAAGGGAGGGAGGACGACGCGTAAATCAGTCACTTCGCGGTCGATCGTCCGTCCGATTTTACGTCGTGTAATTCCGTCACGGAACGGACGGACCCGCGAAACCCGCGAATTCCCCACCAGCGACGTCGCCCCGAAATCGCGGACGCCGAGGCCGTTCCGGTTTTCCGTCCGCCGCTGGTCACCGTTACCGCCGCGGTAGGTCTTTTCGTTATACCGCGGTTACGTTATCGGTCGAAACGACCGTTCGGTATCCAACATCGTCCGTCGGGTAGGAGGACGTCAACATTCCACGGGTATCCGCGACGTAGATCGTAATCGCGGCCGTTCGGACAAAAAAAACGCGCCGCCGGTTCTAATTCGGTGCGCGTAACCCGACCACGAGCTAACGGTCCGCGCGAATCGCTATTGCTTATTGGCGGAATCGGACGTACCAGCCGGAAAACGCGTTTCTTTCCGTAGAACGATCGAAAACGCCACCGGGCCCGAACCGAACGTATTGTTTTTCGCGGCGTCCAATACGTTTCCCTAGCAAACCTTGGCGCCTGTCGAATATTTCCCGACGATTGATGGATAACGTCGGCGCGTACGATTATCGACGTCCGACACTTCCGCGGTGTCGCGATTGACGGCGAAAACGTTCCGAGTCCGTTGTATTTTTTCTTTAAGAAAATTAAAAAACGCCGCCTTATATATATTTTACGAGCGAATAATCGCCGTTTCGTCGAGACTGCGCGAGGTATTATTTAAAAAACGAACCAGATAAGACCTGGACGAGCCGTGTCGCCGGCAACAACGAGCGGCGGACAAGAAAGAAGCGGAACCTAACCTACCGATCACGCGGAACGGTTGTGCGCGACGATTGGCTGTCGAGCGGTACGGTTAGGTGGACAAACGCGCTCGCGGTTTAAACTAAAGGAAAAAAAACCGAAAACCCGACAAAAACGAGTTCGACGACGGATCCGGGCTAATCATCGGACGGAAGTGTTGGCGGGAGACGACCGCGTCTGCTCGGAGTCCCGCGTCGTCCGTGTACGGAAAACGGTGAAAAACGCGCGTTCCGTTTTACTCGTCCGTTTCCGACGAAATACGAACCCGTAATAATTACGCGCCGGAACGTTTCGGTTTCGTTTCACTCCGCCGCCCGGCCCCACATACGTTTTCGTCGCCAACACGGAATCGTCCGGGCCGCGGGACGTCCCGCCGACGATCGATATTTTTTATACGAAATAATATCGCGCCCGCGGATAATAATTCCACCCGTTCGTAGGTTACCGATCCGCCACCGTTCGCGTCCGCACAGGCCGATACGACGGTAAACTAATAAATAACGCTACGACGGCGGAATATCGTCGATCGCGGCCGCCGTCGGTGGTACGTAAACGAATCAAACGCGCTCGGTGGTGGTCGCCCGAGTCGACGAATTCCTCCGGTTCGATTGTCGACCCGCCGTTTCTCGGGTGGCTTCGTTTCCCGTCCCGTCGGGACGCGCAACTCTCCGGGCGATCTTAACGCAATAACGAAAACTCCCGAAGGTGTACACCGGGCGAAGGAATGGGATGGGCGGTGGGGACGATGGTTGGTCGCCCGTCGACCGGAAAGAACGTAATAATAAATACACGCGACGTATACGTGTGCCGCGTATCGAAGTCGGCTTGATTGAGTTCTTTGTCTGCTATTTCGTCGCAGGCGGCGGCGAACTCGACTCGAAAACATCGCGCCCCGCTCCACGGTCCGTCACGTACCGTTCGAATTTAATAAGGGACCCGCGCCGGCCGGGATTTCCGTTCGTTCGGTCCCGTCGAATTATCGTCCCTATCGTTATTGTCGTCGCCTCTGCCCCGTCCTCATTGGCCCCTTTACCGACATCCACCGTGCGCGATACCGATCTCGCGGCGTCCGTCTCGTACGTGCTCGCGAATATTCGTTTCCACCCCCACATCACCGTCGCCGAACAGACGGCGGAACTCGTCGTTTTTTTTTCTTTAAGGTTTTCGACGTTGTCGTCCCGAACGAAATCCGTTTCATTTCCGAAATTTACTTTTAAACGGTTCTTCGAGAGTCACGCGTTACACGTTAGATCGTTTTCGCCCGAATAATTTACGTATAAAATGATCGCGACCAACGTATTGTTCGTTTCGAGTATTTCGGTTAGGAATACCCTTTTTCGACGCGTCGTTTCTCTTCCCGCCATTTTTATTTCGAGAAAATTAGGTTTTTTTACCTATAATTATATGTTTATAAGACTTCGAATCGACATTTCGGAATACGTCGTGGACGTATACAAGACACGCGCACAATTCCGGTAAACCGTTGCTTCGGATTTCGTTCCGGTGTAACGAACGGTAGGGTTTTCGTTCTCGCGTACGGCATTTGTGTTCGAACCGAGAAAATCAGTCCCGAAACCGAACGTATACAACAAATACGGTATACGCGTGCCGGTACGTTCAAGTGGTTACCGTTTTTCCGACCGGTTTCGTCGAAACGAACGTTCCGGTGAAGAACCAGCGAATCGAGTGGCGGCCGGGGCGTAATTACCGGACGTGAATAATTACCGTCGCGTAGACGCCATTTTACTTGTTAGGGGAAACAAAAAAGCCGAACTGTAATTACCGAACTTTACGACCGTCGTTATTGGTAAATTCGAAATCGACGGACAAATCGTTCGGTAAAAACGCGAGTATCCGGAACGATTTCACGCCCGTTCTTCTTTACCCGAACTTGTTCGACGTCCGACGTTCGCGTATTCGAATTTGGCGCGGCGCCGTCTCGCCGTATGCGCCCGAAATCGAATAGCCGACGCCGGGCTCGCTTTAAGGCGTTCGTCGACGGTTACGCGGCGAATTTTCGGGAAAATTATTATTGGCGACCCGACGCGCTATTTCCGTTCGCCGGCGCGCTCCCGTCTAACCATTCGCCCGATGGTTGCTGCGCACAGGTGGCGTGGATCAAGTCGGACTCGAAGGCGATCCTGGCCATTCACACCAACCTGATCGCTCATAATCACCGGCTGACCGTCACCCACAACGGTCACAACACGTGGAAGCTGAACGTGTTCAACGTGCAGAAAAACGACACGGGCAGTTACATGTGCCAGATAAACACGCAACCGATGATACTGCAGGTAAGTGTCGTTCCGGCCCGTATAGTGTTTTCCGTGGAGGGAGGGGGGGGAAATACGCCGACCACATCTCCCGCGGATTTCGTCGCCGTATTTCCGGTAGGATTTGCGCGCGCACGATCAGCTATTGGGGAATTAGCCGGGTGGACGTCGAACGTCCGACGGGACAAATAGCGTGGTAATACAATGGCGCGCCCGGCGAAACGAAGTCACGTCCGCGGATTACGAGGACGAAAGACGGTACCGTTCGTACCACGGTCGGTCGTGCGACCGTTCCTTACCGCGGTCCGCCCGCACCGTCCTTAACCGCGTTCACTCGGCCGTCCCGGATGGCGAAACTTTTCCGAGCGAATTATGAACGGTCAGCCGGCAAAAGTCGCGCGCCGCGTCCGGCTCTATTCAATTCGACACTGTCGCGCCCCTACGTTCCTGTAGGATTCACCGAACGATCGTCGGAAATCTCGTTAAATCGTCATGGGGGAATACCGAACGTGGTTAAATCGTTTAACCGTAGCCGATGGTCGGTGGAAACCGTCCGAGGGACCACCACGGGACGAATTCAACGCCGTAAAACGCGAGCGATTTTCCGCGCCCGAGTTGTTGTCGACGGTCCGTCCCGTGAATGGGTGTGGGCGGGATACAATTTGGCGGGGCGCGCGAAATCCGCCGGGGAAACGTTCCGCGGTACGGAACCCGCCGCGAACGGGAACGTGACGAATTAGTCCGTTTTGGAGTGGCGCGCCGCCCGTACGTGTACGCGCGGTATTCCGCGGTATTAGCAGTCGGCCGGCGTGTTGGAAAAACGTCCGGGCGAATTGTCCGGCGGCGATTAACCGGGATTGCACCTAAACCACGACTAGTTGTTTGCGTTCACGCCACCGCAAACATCGGCACGTGCCGGCCAAAAATGTCCCGAAACGAAAATCGGAACCGCGTCGTCGCCGTGCGAATAAATAAGCGACGCTCGTAGTTGTCGAAATAACGGACCGAACAACGCGGGCGTGTCGTCCGGCCGAGCTATACAAACGTAAAACGCGCGTGAACGTAATACACCGGACGGTGATTCGGGACAACGGTCGAGCGCGAATTCGGTCCGATCGTCGTACGGGGCGCGCGTCTTACGGTTTCGTGGAAACAAAAAAACAAAAACCGAACGGCGTACGTGGTCGCGGAAACGACGACGAGCGCGTGTATGGAAACGTAAAAAACGTAACCAGGAGGGCGGGAAGGACACGACGCCCGCCCGGTCTCGGTACCAACACAATGGATACCGGCGGCGGCGCGGGTGACGGGCGCTTAACGGTATTAGTCTTTTCGCGGCGCTCGAAAAGTAGCGCGAAGTTTAATTGTTTCGAACGGCGGGTACGTAACGCGTAACTCGATTGTCGTCCGGACGTTCGTTATTTATTGACGGAACGGCAAAAAAACGAAAAAAAAAAATTCCGTACGACTCGCGCGTATTGTGTTTATCGTTAATCCGGTCTTTAAGGGATTCGCCGGCGAAAAGAAATAAAAAAATAATAATAATAATAATAAACCCCACCGGGGACGGGTTGGAACTTTTTACTTTTTCGCCCGTTTTTCGCTTCGGCGCCAATTAACTGTCGAGTGCGAACGACCGTGATGGTGGAAAAGACGTATAGGGGGCCGGCGGAGGGATGTGGGTGCGGATGAAATCTTTCGTTTAAACCGTCGCCGTCCGTCGGCCCCGCGTACTCGCCGTTCGGCACGCGCTGACGGCGCCGTCCATTAAAAGTTACGCCGCGTATTCGCTAAATAAATCAAATACAAACTAGAAATCGATTTCTCTCCGTAGTTGTTCGCGACAAATTATTACTCGGCCGCGCCGCGTTTTCGACGGTCCCGGAGGCCCGCGTCGCCGGCAAATCCCGCGCGGTCTCGTCACCGTTTCGGGCCGGTTTCCTCGTCGATTGTTTCTCGTACCTCGAACTCCAAGTCCACCACCGTTGTCCCGTATGTTAGGTTATATTACCACGTCCCCCCTCCACACACACACACACACACGGAGAATAGATTACGCTTCTCCTTTACGCGCTCTACCGTTTCTCCGGTTTTTTTTATTTTTATACGAAAATTACGTAATTGTCCGACGGTAATCGTGACGCACACGTGGCCGGTAGGGTCGGCGAGCCCCGGGGATCGACGTGACGGCAAGGGTGGCAAAAGACGCGGAGAAAAATACGGCGTTTCCGAAAACTCGCCCACTATCCTTATTTCTCGCGTCATTTGCCGACGACCGATTTCCGGTCACGTATTATTTTTCTCCCCCTCTCTCGTGCACGCAATCTACGATGTGTCGTCGCCGCCGCCGTCTCCGTTTAACCGACTTCCGCGGAAAAAGAAAAAATAATAACAGCTCCCGGAAACGTACGTACGTACGTTACGTATTTTACGCGTTATTCGCCGCGGTCACGACGATCTATCGCGACGACGACGACGACGTGCAACGCGCACGCTCCGGGGAGGTAGCGTGTAGAAATCGCCAAATTCGAAAACGCGTGGTCGCCTTGTAAATACGTCGCGTTTTCCGTCGGACCGGTTTCCTTACGCGTCGGCCGCGGAAACCTTTTACGCGAATACGAACTCAAGGGCGCGCGACACGACCGTCCGGTTTTTACGCGTGTTTCGCGACGGGGTGGGGTCCGACAATTCCGTTCCGTGTTCGTGCCGCCGACGCCCCGAGAGTTTCGGGTTCGCCGCAAACATCGATCGAATAGTATACCGAACAGGCGGCGGTATTGATATCGGTCGTCGATAGCGCGCCGAATCGTAGATGATACCATTTTGTCGAAACCGTACGACGCGTCGGATACCGGTAAATTTACGAAACGAAATTACCACGGAGATTCCGTAACGGAGGAATATGTTTTTCGACTTGCAGCCCTGGTGTTTTTATTCCGCTCTTATTGCGGGCCTTGTTTTGTCTTTTTCGTCGTACCGTTTTATCAGAAACTCGCCGTCGGAGACGATGAAAACGAATAGCGTTCACGTACGAGGATATCCGGTAGTCGACGGTTCGTTTTTCTTGGGCACGCGTACTTTCCAACGATAAAAATTACCGAAATGCTTCGAATAAAAATCCGACGAACCCGTCCGACGTTTTCGTTACGAAAATATACGCGCCGCGAAATATACAGATTGGAACGTTACCCGTGGGACGGCTGACTGGCGGATAAACGCGAATAATTTTTACTTGCGACGGATCCGTTCCGAAACTTACAGACGCGTCGTATAATTGTGGAAAAAAGACGAACTTGTCCGAATGGTCGTAATTAAAACACGGACCGTTCGTCGGCGCGGAATAACCGACGACACCATCAAGTCGTCGTCGAAAAAGTAAAATAACACTATCGCCGAATTTCGAAAATCGATCGACATTTGTTGCACCGTATGGAAACTAGTTTTTGGCGAAAAACGTGCCGTCCATGAACGCGCACGGTAGTTGAATCTCGAGTGGGAACGTTTTCGATTAGTCAACAGGGTTGTTTTTTTTTTTTGGGGGGGGGGGGGGGAAAGGCG
>JAIPRN010005409.1:0-10759 GCA_025469175.1 Geopemphigus sp. TES_GeoC_2020 | reverse complement strand
CCGGATATACAGAGTAATTATATAAATCATAACTGGCTCAGTGATCGGGCTATTTTGGCAGCCAAAAATGTTGATGTTGACGAAATTAACTTCAAGATACAACAGTTGTTACCAGGCGATCTGATGTCTTTTAAATTAATCGATACCGTTGTTGATGAAAATGACAGTGTAAATTTTAGAGAAAATTTTTTTTTAACAAAAAAAATAAAATTTAGAATTAATTCTTTTGTATTGATTTCTACTTAATATTAACTGTACGAAAATTTTGATCAATCGTGTTCAAAGTTTTTCCCCTTCAAATCCCAATTCAGTCGATTTTTATATCAGCTTTAAGGTTTCCGTCTTCGTTCGTAATCAATAATTTCATTATATTAAGGAGTAACGGTAATAGAAAACCAGACATAGAGATTACCATGTTTTATTACAAATGGCATCTATGTAAAAAAGCTTGGTGGTGTCCATATGTATGGGGTATGATCCTTTATTCATATCCTTCACCACTTTAATATATGTTTTTAGGACTCCTTTTCTCATTAGCGCCCACTTTGAAACTTCTCTCGACACTGTCATACGCTTTCTCTACATCTATAAACACCATACAAAGCTTTTTCTTCTTTTACCTATACTTCTCTACAAGCAGTCTCACACAAAATACCGGTTCCTTTGTTGACTTACCAGGCATGGAACCAAACTGATTTCTAGACACTGACGTCTCACTTCTTATTGTTTTATCAATAATCTTTTCCCAAATTTTGAAACTATGGCTCATAAGCTTTATGCCTGTATAATTTTTATATTCCTGTACGTTCCCTTTGCCTTCAAAAATAGACACCATCACATTCTTCCTCCATTCGTTTGGAATTTACTCCTCTATTAACACTTTATTAAAAAGGTCTTTCAACAACTTTACGTTAACATACCCTAACATCTTCCATACTTTCACTGGCACCTCGTCTAGTCCTACCACTTTTTTCTTTTTCATCATTCTCTCAACCCCCCTATACCTCCTTCTCACTAATTAAATCCACTAGACCTTCGTTCCACGGAATATCCTCTACCGCCTTTCTTGGATACTCTTCATTCAGTAGTTTTTCAAAATACTCTTTCCATCTCTTTTTCACATCCTCATCCTTCGTTAGTACACTCTTATCGTCACTTTTTATACACCATACCTTTTGAATATCCTTGGACCGTCTTTCTGTAACCTTAACCAATCTGTAAATTTCTTTTTCACCTTCCCTTGTTCCTAACCTATCATACAACTCATCATGCCTCTTAAACTTCGCTTTATATACTGCTCTCTTTGCTTCCTTTCCCAAGCTTTTGTATTCTATCCAATCTTCTTTATTTCTGTTCTTTTGCCATACTTCTACAGCGCAATTGCTAAACCACAAAGGCGTTTATCAGGCGCCAGTGTATTGGTATTCGGCGATGCGTTTACCCTGGATAGCCGTGGGAGCAGCAACATATGAATCGAAAGTAAATTGTCATCATGAGAAGTGCCTACTCAGTGTTCGGTGCCAGGGAGACACCGGTATGCGTGCGAATGGTCGAACGTGGTTTACCCGACTCCGACGCGCTTGAAATTGTCCGTGCGAGTGTTGAATATTCTCTTCTCTTCTTAAATTGCTTTTTCTTACTCCCTATAATCCTCTGAACTTCCTCATTCCACCACCACGTTTCTTTTTTTTCTGGCATACTACTTTTACTCTTACCGACAATTTACTTTGCAGTGTTCCTTACACACGTAACCATCCTATTACACACATCATTTATATTCTCCTTAACTTTCCACACCACCTTTTTTACAAACTCCTTTTCTTTTTCCCCTGTTAATTTCCACCATCGAATCCTCGACTCCCTTCCTGTGTTCTTTTTTCTTTTGTACACTCTTTTCACTACACTACACCTCCATTATCAATAGACAATGCTACGTTATTATCCTCTCTCCAGAGATTATTTTACAATCCTTTACCCGTTTTACACTCTCTTTTCTACATAAGGTAATCAATCTGTGATCAATTACCTTCACTCTTATACGTTATATAATGCTCTTCCACTTCCTAAAATATGTGTTGATCACTGCAAGATTATACGGTAATGCAAAATCCATAACTCTTTTCCCAACTTTATTACCCTCCCCAAAACCATACCCTCCATGTATTCTCTTATAACCTCTCCTCTCACTAGCAATATGTCTATTCATATTCCCACCAATCACCGTCTACTCATTACCTGGTATTGCTTGTATCACCTCATCCATTTCCCACCAAAACACTTACTTGTCTTTCTCTTCACATCCTACTTGTGGAGAATAAGTACCTACTACATTCAAGACTTTTTCCTCGAAAATTAATTTTACCACTATTACTCTATCACTTTTCCTTACTACTTTTACTATTTTATCTTTCATCTCCTCGTCCATTATTACTCCTACACCATTTCTTGTATTTGTTTTACGCAAATATATTATTTTATAATCATTTCCTTATTTTTAGCTTTCTCTTCTTTCTACTTTGTTTCCTACTCACAGTAAATATTGATTTTCCTCCTTTTCAATACTTCTACTAATTCTCTACTTCTACCAGTTAATGTACCTACATTCCATGTACCTATTCTTACTTTATACCTCTCTTTCGCACCTAGATGAAAATTCTTCCTAGAGTCCAGTGATGATGTCCCTACGCCGTTGACACTACAAGTGTTGGATAGGCCCGTACATATGACCGGTGAAACAGCTACTACACCAGCTATCCGGCTGGTATCACACACTATATTCTTTAGGCCTCCTCCACCTCTGGCTACGTTATTTCCTCTCCCCTGTTGTCCCCGTGCACATCCGAAATGGGACAATCCACCTAAATTTTGTGTAGAACCTCTCATATTTTGACATTATTTTGTACCGGCTATTGACCTGACGTAACATATTTATATTGACGTAACATATTTATTACTGACGTAATATATTTATATTGCAATATCGGATTTATATTTTCTAGATTCCTCGCTAGATAATTAACATGATAATTCTATAATAATTACTCATTTCATGTTGAATTCAAAGTTTAGTTATATATTAGATTTAAATACAAACGTATGCCTTTGAATTAATATTCCAATAAATCCTAATCTTTTGCTTTCTCACATTGTGAAATTACATTTATTATTGTTTTCTAGTCAAAAAATTACATAGCACAATCTAACTTCATGATGACACTATGTCTAATATAACCATTAACAATTTAATTATAATGAAATAAATACGTAATGTTTATCTTATTTCGTCTATTTCTTAATAGATATATAAAATAAATAAATATATTTAAATTTTGTCATGAATCACATACCATTAAGCTCATCTAAATAAAGACAAATTTCATATAAATCATATGAATTATAATCCGATTATGATTATTATTACATAGATTTAGTTCTAGATAGTCAAATTGTTCATAATATTATGAAGAACAAAATATATTATTAATCACAATTAACAAAATGAATTAAATATATTATTTTAAAATGTATAGGTTGCATTTAATTATCAAAATTGGAGTAAATACATTTTGTAATAACTATCCCCTATCTTATATTTTATTTGTTTTACTTTATATTCATATATATATAACATGTGTAATATATAGCTTACTTTTTATTCGATAAAAATCTAGATAACAGTATATAAACAATGTGATTAGATTTATATTTTCTAGAAATTACATTATATTACCACATTTATAATTCTCTTATGATTTCTCATTTCATATTAATTGTATTTTATTATATAACTATTGTACTATATTTAGTAAATGATTTTTTAAATCAATATTCCTAAAATCGTATAAGAATGTAGTTAAATGTTTCTTATTTTTCTTTCTTGTATTTATTTCTCATAGGCATATTATATTAATATATGATAATATTGTTATAGATTCCTATCACTACAATTAATCTAGACTGACAAATTGTATATGAGTTATGAGTTTGATATTCAGCTTGTGATTGGATTATTATTACCTATATCCAGAATAGGTATTCCAAATTTTTTAGTGATATTTTGAAGAATTGGATTATAACGTGCATAATTGACAAATAGTATTCTGTACATTTATATTTAAAAGTATACAATGCATTAATCAAGCATTATGGTAAAAATATATCTAATATGATTTTAACCATTAACAATTTAATTATAATAAAATAGATACGAAAAGTTTATCTTATTTTGTATTTCTTGTAATACACACATAAAATGAATAAATATAATTATAATTTGCATAAATCACTTACAACTAATTCTTTCTAAATAAAGAAAAGTTTCATAAAGGTCATATGAATAATAATCCAATTTTGGTTATTAATACATAGATTTTGTTATAGATAGTCAAACTTTTCATAACATGGCGAACAACAAAACTATTATTATACGCTATTAACAAAATGAATTAAATATATTATATTAAAATGTATGGGTTGCATTTACTGATCACAATTGAAAAAAATACATTTTGTAATAATATTCGCTTATACATTTTATTTGTTTTACTAAATATATATATATAAATATAAATAACATGTGCGATATATAACTTACTTGCTTTATAATTAACCCAAAAAAAAATAGTCAAAAAAATATAAAAAATTAAAGAAAAGACAAAAAAGTGTGACAATCCCACAAATTAAGATGCTAAAAATAGTAGTTCTGCCAGGAATAACAAGGAAATAACTCAATGAAATGTTAAAGGATTAACTCGAGCGAGGGTAAATATTTTGAGTAAAATTTTCTCTAAAATAGACCTTTTAAGCATATAAGAGACCCATGTTCCGGAATAAGAAATATATAGCCTCATATTACTGTGTTCGCCATAGTAAACTACATTGGGCATAATAACCATAGATTAGCAATATGTGTCAACTAAAAGAAATCTTTTTGTAATATTGAGCTTATGGATAGCAATAACAATGCAAAAGGTCTCTAAATAGACAACTTGACAATATTTAATGTACACAAACTACCATCACGAAAGTGTTCAACAACGGTGCTTCCAAATTGCCAACATCCTGTACTCTACATAGGAGATTTCAAATACCACAGTACCAAATGGGGATATTTCACTAAAAATGAAAATGGCGAACCACTATCAAACAGGGCAGATATAAACCATAGATGGTTAATCTGTAGACAGTTAATTTATGACGCCAAACAGGATAGCACGTTTATATTTGGTAGTTGGGGGGTCAAAAACATCACCAAATCTTTGTTTTGTGTCTGAGGACTCGGAGGGTCTACCACTGAGCGTTAACCGAGAAATTTAATGCCCATTTCCTAGGAGACAGCAGCACCTCTCTGTCGTCGTAGAAATCAGAAATTGAATACCAACTATAGGCAAACATTTCATGCCTAGATGGAACCTTTGAAAAGCAAAATGGTCTGTGTATACTAAACACGATGAAGACAACATTAACCGAATCAAACCAATACCGAAAAACTATGTCAGGTTTACTAAACTTATAAATACAACAGTTGTGATATCGATAACCAAAAATCACAGGTACACATCCTACTGGACACATGAACGTAAATCACTTATTCAAGAGTATGAAAGAGACGGAAATGATAACGCTTCAAATAGGCTCATCCGTTTATTAGACGAGGAACGAAAAAAGAGATTGTTAGAAAAAATGGATAAGATGAAGTTAACACATTCAGATAGGGAATATTGGTCCATATTGAGGAAACAAGGAGCAGCCAAATCGACATGGAAAGAGTACAAAGATTCTCCAAACTCAACTTCAAACATCATTTTCAAATCTTCAAATATGAAACTACCGAAGCATGAAAAACTTAAGATAATATTTAAAAATAAAGATAAACTTCCTATTGGATTCAGCCATAATTATTATTTTGGATTCAATTTAGCTTATTGGTTACATTATGAAGAACAATATTATTCTATCATATTCTATTATACTACTATTCTACTATATTTAGTTTATGATGGTTAAAATCATTATTTCTAAAATTTTATCAAAAGATAAAAAACGTTTTCTCTATTTTTCTTTCTTTAATAATTTACGTCATATGCAAAATATACTTTAATATATGACAATTTTGTTATGGAATTTCTTTCTCTACATATGCTCTTGACAAATTTTATACAATTTATATGTATCATATTCAGCTTGTAATTGGATCATTATAACGTAGACCCTCTCTAGATATTCCAAACTTTTTCATGACATTTTGAATAATTGGATATAGCACGAACAATTGACAAATAATATTGTATGTCTATTTATTTAAATTTATATATTGTATTAATCAAACATCATGATGAAATTATGACATACGATTATAACCATTAACAATTCAATTATAATAAAACGAATACGAATAGTTTATCTAAATTCGTCTTTAATTTAATTAGTACATAAAATAAATAACAATATTTACAATTTTAATGAATAACTTACCTTCAATGCCCTCTAAAAAATGGCAAATTTTATATAAGCTATATGAATTATATTCCTTTTTTGTGATAAGATAATTATTATTTAGATGCTGCTTTGTATAGCCTAAACTTTTCATAATTCTTTGAAGAACAAGACTATTATCTTGTAAAATTTTGGGGTGTTGTGTGCTGTATCTTCTCGTGGTCCCACCTGTCTAGTAGTGTTAGTTAATACTTAAAGATCATGGCGCTTATGACTTATGATAATTTCAGTATGTTAACTACATGAAGCCAAACAGCTCAAACAGGTGGCCGAGCGTCGAAAGATCTCTCGGACTTATAAGTGAAAACAGCCCTTTTCAGGGCTACATATTTGACAGAAGTGTTCAACAAGTGATACAATGATTACCCCAAAAAAATAGTCAAAAAATATAAAAAATTAAAGAAAACACCAAAAAAGTGTGACAATCCAACGTATTATGCTCCAAAAAATAGTAGTACTGCCAGGAATAACATCGAAATAACACAATGAAATGTTAAAGTATTGACCCGTGCTACGGTAAAAATTCTAAGTAATATTTTCTCTAAAATAGACGTTTTATGCATACAAGAGGCCCATGTTCCGGAATAAGAAATTAATCGCCTCATATTACTGTGTTCGACATAGTAAAAACCTTGGCCATAATAAGCATGGATTAGGAATATGTGTCAACCAAAAGGAATCTTTTTTAATATTGAGCTGATGTATTTTCAAATATAAAACTACTGAATCATGAAAAACTTAAGGTAAAAAACGAATTTAAAAACTTCTAAGTGCTCGCCTAGAAAATCCGACTGTGTTCGACATAGTATACAACATTGGCCATAATAAGCATGGATTAGGAATATGTGTCAACCAAAAGGAATCTTTTTTTAATATTGAGCTGATGTATTTTCAAATATAAAACTACTGAATCATGAAAAACTTAAGGTAAAAAACGAATTTAAAAACTTCTGAGTGCTCGCCTAGAAATATCCGAAAGTATGGAAGATTTTAGACGTCAAAGATAGTCTGCTCTAATTTTGTCTAAAAAAAAGCAAATTTTATTTAAAATTTATGTATTGTATCCCTTTTCTGTGATTAGATTATTAATATCCAGATTCTACTTTATATAATCAAACTATTCATAACATTGTAAAGAATAAGATTATTATCATGCACAATTAATAATCTTTTTTTTTCCTATATTTTGATACATCAATTGAGACATTGTGAAAAATAGGATTAAAACCTTCACAATTAATAAATAATATTCTGTATCTATTTATTTAAATTTATACATTATATTAATCAAAATTTATGATTACAATATGTCGATATGATTATAAGCATTAACAATTCAATTATAATGAAAGGAATACAAAAAGTTTATCTTAATTCGTCTTTATTTTACTTTGTACATAAAATAAATAACAATATTTACAATTTGTAATGAATAACTTACTTTTTATTTCATCTAAAAAAAGGCAAATTTTATATAAGTCTTATGTATTATATTCCTTTTTTGTGATTAGTATATTTATATCCAGGTTCTACTTTATATAATCAAACTATTCATAAAATTGTAAAGAATAAGATTATTATCATGCACAATTAATAATCTTCTTTTTTTCCTATATTTTGATACATCAATTGAGACATTGTGCCAATAGGATTAAAACATTCACAATTAATAAATAATATTCTGTATCTATTCATTTAAATTTATTCATTATATAAATCAAACTTCATGATTACTTAATCACATACGATTACAACCATTAACAATTGAATTTTAATGAAACGAATACGAAAAATTTATCTTAATTCTTCTTTATTTTACTTAGTACATAAAATAAATAACCATATTTACAATTTGTAATAAATAACTTACCAATAGTTTCATCTAAAAAAAGGCATATTTTATATAAGTTATACGCATCATATTCAGCTTCTTATTGGATTATTATAAAGTAGATCCCCCTCTAGATATTCCAACTTTTTCGTGACATTTTGAAGAAATGTATATAGCATGCACAATTGACAAATAGTGTTCTATATATTTGTATTTAAATTTATAAATTGTATTAATCAAACTTCATGATGACTTAATGACATACGATTATAACCATTAACAATTCAATTTTTATGAAACGAATACGAAAAATTTATCTTAATTCTTCTTTATTTTACTTAGTACATAAAATAAATAACCATATTTATAATTTGTAATGAATAACTTACCAATAGTTTTGTCTAAAAAAGGCATATTTTATATAAGTTATACGCATCATATTCAGCTTGTTATTGGATTATTATAAAGTAGATCCCCTCTAGATATTCCAACTATTTCGTGACATTTTGAAGAAATGGATATAGCATTCACAATTGACAAATAGTGTTCTATATATTTCTATTTAAATTTATAAATTGTATTAATCAAACTTCATGATGACTTTATGACATACGATTATAACCATTAACAATTCAATTTTAATGAAACGAATACGAAAAGTTTATCTTAATTCTTCTTTATTTTACTTAGTACATAAAATAAATAACCATATTTACAATTTGTAATGAATAACTTACCAATAGTTTTGTCTAAAAAAAGGCATATTTTATATAAGTTATACGCATCATATTCAGCTTGTTATTGGATTATTATTACGTAGATCCCCTCTAGATATTCCAACTATTTCGTGACATTTTGATGAAATGGATATAGCATGCACAATTGACAAATAGTATTCTATATATTTTTATTTAAATTTATAAATTGTATTAATCAAACTTCATGATGACTTAATTACATACGATTATAACCATTAACAATTCAATTTTAATGAAACGAATACGAAAAGTTTATCTTAATTCTTCTTTATTTTACTTAGTACATAAAATAAATAACAATATTTACAATTTGTAATGAATAACTTACCTTCAATGTCCTCTAAAAAAAGGCAAATTTTATATAAGCCATATGTATTATATTCCTTTTTTGTTATTAGAATATTAATATCCAGATTCTAATTTATATTATATAAGATTTTAGACGTCAAGAAATAGTCTGCTCTGAAGCTTGTTAAAAGTAGTAATGCTGCCAGCTTATATGTCGTTTTACACGAATTCCTTCAATATCTAGGGCCAAATGGTAATGCTTGGTTAACTTGTTTTTTCTCATCTGTCAATTATAATAATATACTACCTGAATTATGGCGAGAAGCAAAAGTAAATGCAATTTTGAAGCCGGGAAAACCAGAATACGATCCAAAAAGTTAGACTGATCTCATTACTAACAGTGGTGTATAAACTATTCGAAAGAGTACGATTAACAAGGATTCTAGGGAAAATTGAAAACAATTTACTGAACGAACAGGCGGGTTTCAGACGAGGAAGATTCTACTGTAGACAGGTTTTGTCAATGTTCACGTATATAGTAAACGGTTTTCAGAATAAAATAAAATCAGTGGTGGTTTTCCTGGATATAAATTGCGCATATGTCACTGTTTGAAAACGTGGTCTTTTCTTAAAACTAGCGAAAATATTAAAGTGCTAAACATCTATAAGGCTTATCGATAACCTTCTGTCAGACCAGAAATTCGGGATACGTTTAAATGGAAAAGAGATTAACCCCAATTTTCTACAAAACGGCCTCTCCCCAGTACTGTTTAATGTATAGACATCAGATTTTCCAAACACAACATTACGTAAATTTATGTATGCTGATGACATGGGATTAGTAGCACAGGCTGAGTCGTTTGAAAAAATTTGAGGAGATATTCAACGAAAATCTGTCCATTGTTCAAAAACATTTCAAATCGTGACACCTAACACTCAACACTAACAAAACGACCTCGGTCACTTTCCACTTAAATAAATATGTTTGAGGCACAAAATTGGCTACGTTACATAGAATATGCCTCTAGATATAGATATAAGTTGTCTATTTCACAGATATTATCTTAATTACCCTCCAAATTACATGTTACTGCAGTCATTTATGTACTATTTTATTTATATAAATATCTTATAGTTCAGGGTTTGGTATAATTCTTTTAAATCGGTTTAGTTATGAGTTAGATTAATATGTTTTTTTTTTAATATTTATGTTTGTTTTTCACCAATAATAACGCCATATGAAATTTAAAAAAATGTACAATTGACAAAATATATTATGTGTATAATTTTAAATTTATGGTTTCATTTATTAATAGAAATTCAAATGAATACTTTTTGTAATAACTATTTCTATCTTATATTTTATTTGTTTCCTTATATATATATA
>JAIPRN010005408.1:0-10763 GCA_025469175.1 Geopemphigus sp. TES_GeoC_2020 | reverse complement strand
ATACACACATCGCCCTCCCGCCGCCGCCGCTGCCGCCGCTCGTCCAATGTACTTTTACACGCTCGATCGATTGTCCTTCGACGTTCGCTAAACTGTATATACGACGTGTGTCCTGTGTGTCCGGCACCGCGTCCAGAAAAATTGAACGAATCCGCCACCGCCGTTTCTCCCGTTATCCGTCCGTATACAACGTGTATTTCGCCGCATATCCCCCCCTCCCTCCGCTTCCCGACGGCGCGAATCGATAAAGCGTCGTCACCGCCACCGCCGCTACCGTTGTGTGTATGTGTGTGTGTGTTATATCCTCGAGTCAAACCGTATTCGCGCATGTGTGTACGACCGGTGAAAGCGATCGCTTCGGGCCGACACGAATGTAAAAATGGGTGTCGTCCGCCTTAACCGTACGCGCGCGCCGCCCGGTCGCGTAACAACGACCGCGTACGCCGTCGTTCCCGGCCACTCATTTTATCTCGAACCGGTGCCCGTCCCCGTAAATTCTCGTACGGCGGGGCTAACCCGTAGGGATTCCGCCGACGAAACCGCCCGATTGGATCACCGGCGAGATTGTTACCCTTCCCCTCATACACACGTCATCTGTCCATTGCGACCCTCCCCCGTATACATATACACGCCGTTAGGACGTTAAACGTGTCGTCACGCACGTGCTCGTAAATCACGTGCGCCGTCGTCGGCGCGTTCGCCGGTTCGTTTCGAAGACCAATCCGTCCACCGTCCGAACAAACCACCACTTCGGTGGTATAACGAACTATACGCGAAGAAACTCGTTCGTTTCGACAGTGCATCGGCCCCCAGGCACGGCGACGACGCCCGTTTCGCGACTCTACCATCGGGTCCGTCCTCCCCTCCCCCGTCCGGGTTTCGTACCGGTTTTTTTTTTCTACCGGCGCGTGTCGTCCACGCCTAACCGCGCCGCGCAAATAACGTCGACTCTTTTAGGGCGGACAAAAACGCTACGAGCACCCGAAGACTAGCGAACGTTTTACTACATTCGTCCGGGGACAGTGTGTGTGCGCTTGCGCGCTTGCGATAAACGACGCGGGTTAACGAACGGCCGACGTGGTGGTGGGGAGTGGTCGCGACGCCAATTCGTGTCGTCGTTCGGGGACAACTCGGGCGCGTTTATCGAATTTATATTTCCGTCGCTCATTCGCGCTCCTATACCCTCCCCTTGTCCCTTAACGCGCGCGTTAATTACCAGCCGCGATTAGGTTGGACCGCGAATATTAGCGAGCCCGCGTGCCTTTTAACACGTACCTTATGGTACGCATATTTCTGCCCCCCCTCCCCGGATTGTTGGTATACTCGCATACGTCAGTGTACATACTAGCGAACCCTTAGCCCCATTTCCACAGCCACCATCTCCGCTACTCGTACGCGCCTGCTGTTTTTTACCTCCGATTCGTTCTCCGGTTGTTCACACAACGTAACGCGAATTCGATAAACGGAGGAGGGCTGTTCGTCCGTCGTGTAAGCAAACCGGGAGATCGTGATCAAAAACACCGTTGTCCATAATACCTACACGCCTATCCATTGGCCGTCCCCGTTCATAGCCCGAACCACCTGACGCGATCGAAATGTATCCGTTCGGCGGCCACCCCCCCTCCCGGGTCGGGGTAACCCATCAATCAACCATGCCCTGACCGCGCGTGTCCTGACGTCGGCGCACCTTTACCGCTCGCACGTCCGAACGGTATAGAAAACCGATAATATCGAATGTGTACATAGCTACTTCGCGTACAATCGAACTTAGTCCACCTCTCACCACCCCATCCTCCCCACCGCCACCAATTGTCGCGACCGAAAAACTTGTCCGGAACTACGGCGTATTTCGAATTTCGTCGAACGTACCGGACGCTACCGGTTAATTGAAATGCGAACGTTACCGGGCCCGTTGTTTTTTCGTTCGGCCGTTTTTCCGACGAAATTTTCCGTAACCGATCGTAGCCGCCGCCATTAGGTATTCGTGTAGGACCCACCGTATCCTTTCGGCCGCCACCCTATTGTTACGTTCCCCCTTCACCCCATCCGTCCACGGCGTCGTACGTACACATCGGAACGGCGATAAACAAAATCAATCGGCGTCGGTTGTCGTCGCCATGGCGACAGTCTCATTACGTAACGTACGCTCGCAAAACACAGGTGTGCTCTCCTCGAACGTTCGCGAAACCGCGTGGCTATAAATCAACGTTCCCTCCGACCGTCGACGTACCCGAGTTTATTTACCGACCGGTCGGCGGCACGTACACGTGTGATATGTATACGCGCGCGTATATAGGTGTATAACCACCGTTATGGTAACGTCGGGCCCGTGCCCGGCGAAGTGGTTTTACTCGCGGAGGTTATAGCACCCGGGGAACCGGACACGCGGTTACCGTCGGCGCGTCGATAAGAAATCGTCGATTAATTACTACTACTAATACGGACGACCGAACAGAACGGTCTAGCAGCTTTCGAAAGCGAAAAGTCCGCGGTTACCGCGACGACGGGAATTCTTCACCGTACGATTATTTCGCGGGACGAACGTCATCGATCCGCCGCCCGTTTATTCGTAACGATTTACGGTGGCGCCCGGCGGGTCGGTGGGTCGACTGGGCTGCTCTCCTTTTGCCGTCACGGACGTGTACGCGAACGAAATTACGCGTTGACTTTCGGGCGCGCGCTACTAAACGGGCGACACGCTGGAAACTTTAAACGACTACTAATTGAGTTACGAAGTTTACGACGAATCGAGTTAAAACGCGAAACGAGATTCCGATTTTTACGTTTTACTAATTCGTCAACGGCCGCTCCTCCTACCCTCGGCCGCGTGTCTCCCGTAAATACGTACGTCGTTAAAACCGTTCGGCGCGCTTAACTTAACCTTTCGGAAAAACGCTTCCGCGAATAACGGATCGGTTTGGAGGGGTACAGGGCGAGTGGAGTTTATTTGGCCCCGTCACGCAGCCAATTCATCAGTCGTCTCGATTCCGTCGCCTTCCCCAGTTTGACCCTCTCAACTAAATAAACTTTGAATTTCAATCGTCCCCAAAGGGTCGCGTCTTTTCCCTACCCGGAAACTGTTCCCGGTAATTCTTCTTATTACGCGATTCCGACTCCACGTCGCGCGCCATATTCGTTTCTCGATAATCTCCGTCGCGTTCGCACGTTTCTCGTCATTACCCGTTTTTCCATCGTTTTCACTACCCCAATCGTATCGCCTTTTTGCATTAGTCGAATTTTCGATTTCCTCGCTTACCTTCTCCACACTATAGTTCCCCCACCTTCGAGGAGAACTAACCGGGGATGCTTGCCAATCGTCGAATCGTTCGGTATTAATCGTCGGTGGACGCGTTTCATTTCGTTACGTGTACACGATGGTAAAAACAAATTTACGTAGGGTGGGGGACTTCTTCAATTTCTATCGGTACTTGCACATTTTTTACGTACCGGTGGTATATATACTGTTGGAGAAGAATGCGAGCGCTCAATACGGTATATCGACCGATTAATTTTCGGTGTTTTTTTACACGGACGTGGCGCCGGGTGACTTCGTTTTTCCGCCGTCCGATGTTTACCGTGCCCACCGCGTAAGGTTCGCGCTACCGGACCGGTTGTAACGTCGCCGTTGTTTTCCGTCCGGCCCGCCCCACCGGTACAAGAAAAGTCCAACCGCCCGATCGTACGGATAATTCGGTTACCGTTTTTGGCGCACGAATCGATCGTTTTTCGAACACTACGTGAGTGGAGAGGGTATTTTGAACGGGGAGGGGGGGGAAATCGATCGTTTCGCGCGTACTTAATAGTATCGAGCGGTTCGCCAGTGTTTGGCCGGGCGATAGGAGTGCGTGATTTTCCGCTTCCCCTCCGGCGCCGCCGCCCGCGCTCTATTTTCGGTTTTTCTATATTTTCTGTTATGACGGCGAACCAAAAAAACGAGAAAACCGCGTACCCTTTGACGAATTAGGCTCTAATTTCGAAAGTACTCGGGAATTTCGCTGTAAAATTTTAGGTACATATTCCCGACACGGTTCTACTTTCGTTTTACGGAATAAAAAAAAAATTGTCACGTTTTTCGAAGGTTCTAAAGGAATTTCCCCCCACCCCAACACACACCTCTTCCCTTAAAGCGGTAACGGTTTTTCCAGTCCCGGGCGTCCCCAGTCGGAGTCATCACGTTCGTTTCGCTACGTCGGTCACTACTGACTTTACTACGCGTCTTACCCTTCCCCGGCGAGACGGTCGTTCCGGAGGAGGACGGTTACAAGGGTTTCATGGTTGACATCGACCACGGTTGCGGAATTGTTTTAGCGACGACGAAGGGTAGAAGAGAACGCGCGGGACTTTTTTCGACGCGTTCGGAGCCATTCGACCGTTGTCTAACCCGACGGATATCATGGAACCCGCGCCTCTTTCCACACACGTGGAACGCCCGGCATTCTATTATATACGACGCCTCGTACGGTGGTTCGCATTTTCCAGACAACGAGCTACGATCGACCGTCCCCGTCGTCCAACCACGCGTAATAATTGTCGTCACGTTCGTACGACGACGATCGAACGTCACGGTGATCCGAAAATATGTGCGTAAAAGTACGACGCGAAAAGCGATCGTCAAAAAGCTGTGTTTGTTTTCGGAAAATTGTACGCTTGACGGTCGGCCGAAGTTGTCGGTCGGTTGCCCTCCCCCGTCCCGGTCCCCATTGTCGTCGTACTTTGCGCGGCCGATCACTTTCGGCGTTCTCCGCCCGTTTTCTCGTCCCGAAAACGCGTACGTTATCAATAATCTTCCGTCGCGTTTTAACGAACTTTTTCGGTAGACGTCACGAGACGCGAAATCGGGCAAAATGTTGACACGTTCGTTTCGTCTAGTCGACAAATGGCGCGACGTACCGTCCGTTGCCGAATGTCCTTCCACACAGCCGTGGACGATTCATTCGCTAACGCGTTCTCTTCGCTTAATCGACGCCCGTTTATAGTGGAGCGTCGCGACCGTTCGTCCGACTCGTTGCACCGAAATGATTCCCTTAGCCCGCCGACCGCGAAGAAAGTGACCGACGGTCGTTTCCAATTTCCGCTCGCTCTCGTCCTTCTCGGCCGACTCGACGTTTTGTTGTTGGCCGACGACTGTCTTTTCTTCAGTTCCCGCGTAGTAATTACGTTATCGACAAAACAAAAACCGGGAAAAAAAGTGCTCGTCGAAACGGTGCCCGGACGAATTGCCATCGAATCCGAAGTAAAAAAAACCTCTGTCGGCGGTTTTCGCGTTCTACCGAAATTCCACGGACACGTCGGTCCGATGATTTACCGGGTCTCCGTTACAGCTCTCCGTCCCGTAATTTATGGCCGAACGATTTTGTTGCCGCGATTCTTCGGCATTCCCGAGGGTTCGTTACGTGTGTGCTAGGTGGACCGCCATCGTCGTTCGCAAAACCGTTAAGAAAAAACACGCGTTACAGACCGTACGTTTCGAACGCCTCCGCGGCGCGGTTTTCATCGAGACGTTCGGACGACGTTAGAGCGCGCCGCCGTTCGATTCGGACGCGTGGTAACGTTGTCGGGACACGCGTAAAGGAGGCAAATATACACGAGGAAAACGGGTCTCGGTTTGGGCAAACGTTCCGCGACGGTATTTCAATAATCGACGCGCGGATAACGGTTCGGGTTTTATCGGTACAGTCCCAGGAGGGGCACCAGGGCGGAGTTAATATATTACGCGTTATGCACGAATACAAATACGTAACCGGATAAGAGATATCAAAATGCCCGTAATATTACGTCGGTCAAACTGTAATAACTGTCCACGGTGTTATTTCCGTTGTAAAATGTATCGTTAGTAGTCTTCGCCGTAATCGGCGTTCGTTTTTCGTGTTTTACGTAAATAAAACTGATCGTACACGTTTGGTTTGTATAGGCGTATCGGTAATTCGACAAACGTTTCGCCGGGCGGTGTCGGACTATCGAATTTGTCGATTTATTCGCTCCGCCCCCCCCCCCAACAATAGACGGGAATTTTTTTGAAAAATCCTACCTCGTAGAGTAGTCCGACAAATTATCGAATCGTACTACTTTTATGTATTACGAGCAACGGTGATAGATTGAGAGGGGACGTGGCGCTGGGTAGGCGCGTCGGATTACCGTCGAGGTCGTAATCTGTGTCGAAGGTTATTTTCGTGTCGCGCTTCGTACACCCGCGTCCTGGCTAGCGTTTAAAAACCGACAAAAAAAACCGGTGGACGGCGACGACTTTTCGAGTGGACTAGGAGTTATGGGTCTTCGTGATTGCGGCCGGCAACGACATGGACGACGACGAAGTGGTCGTCAGCAACAACGATCGTAAGGATTCGGCGTAACTATCGGCGAATCCAATTACCCCGGGCGGGCGCTATTCGTTATTTATACGTACGTACAAGACGAACACCGGAGGGCGGCGACGGCGACGGCGAACGGTTCCGTCGGAATTCGAAATCCGCGCGCGCTGAAATCGCGTCCCTCGGCCGTAACAACGTGGTCGGGAAAACGAGAATTTTTTCCGAACAAAAACTGCGCGCGCACGGTAATCCGAGCGACAATTATTACCGCGTCGCTATATTTAGACACGTATTCGTTTGTGGGCGCCCGTGTAGTAGTAAGTACGTCGTTTAAGATTTAACTAATACGCCCAACGAGTTTGTCAGTTGCGCGTCTGTACTGTACGCCGTGTGTTCGATTCGTCAAAACGACGACATTACGCGATAATATTTGGTCGGAAATTAATCGCGTCGTTTTCCATTGCGGACGACGAATCGTTTACCAAAACGGTTCTTGTAGCCAATCCGACTGGCCCGCGCGTACAATAATATTGTATCCGGCCATCCGGTCTACATACCCGGCGAAACCGTACGGCCCGCAAGTTCCGCGAAACGTTTCGCCGCTATCTATCACCGTTGTTCGCACTGGCCTCATCTAACCTAACCTAACCGCCTTGGTCGAGCGTACGCTGATGGTGTGGTGGCCGTGGGTGACTGGCGCGTCAGATAACCTAAGTTTTTTCTTTTCCAACGGTACTACCGGCAATAACACTCGCTGAACCGAGAATGCCAGAAGGCGGTCGTCGTTTATCGCGAAACTGTATATATATATATATATATATACACAAAAAATGGTTTCACGAAAACGATCGCGCTTACGAGAAGGCGAGCAACGTGCGCTATCCCCACGTAATTTTACCTCGCGCGTCAAATCTAATTTACAATAATTCTTAAAGATTACCGCTTCTTAATAACTATCGCGTGAATGGCGCGCGGTGACGACCAAACCTAATCTAACTGTGCCCCGGATTGATCGAAAACGTTATCCGGGAAAATCGAGATTTCAAAATGAGAGGCGTCCGTCGTACGCGTTTAAGACGTTATCGCGATCGAGACGAAAATCCGTCGGAAATACGAACTTAACCGACTCGCGCGGTGGGATTGTTTGTGTTCTATACGGTGGTTAGTAATTTCAGAACGGAGACGCGTTTTCGGAAAAGTACGTCGCCGCCAGTGTTCGCCGTCTGTATAGCGATATATTATTCGACTATATCGTTCGGTTCGTCGCGGACCCGGATCAACTTCGGTGTAAACGGTGAGGGGGCTCTTTTGCCGTCGG
This sequence comes from Geopemphigus sp. TES_GeoC_2020, assembly GCA_025469175.1. Lineage (NCBI taxonomy): Eukaryota > Metazoa > Arthropoda > Insecta > Hemiptera > Aphididae > Geopemphigus > Geopemphigus sp. TES_GeoC_2020. The sequence goes on along the minus strand of JAIPRN010005408.1, from coordinate 3,137 downwards.
GTAATCCGTAAGCGAGGCCCCGACGTTATTCGAAACGGCTTCGTTGTTATCGACTTACGGTTGTACGTGTCCCGGTTTCGTACGATCGATTTTACGTTCGGGCGACGACGACGACGAAAAGTGGTAAACCGACGGCGTAAATTGTCACGCCTTTCGGCGGACTAAATAATCCGCGACGGTTTTTGTTCGGAAAGCGACATTGGTCGTACGCTTTTCGTAAAGTAAATTCGTACACGAATTGGGCGGACCGACGGAAAACGGACACTTGTCGATCGGGCGCGCGTAATGGAGCGCGATTCGGCCGAAAAGCGAAAATAATTCCGCTATCGTACGTTTAACCGGACGACGGCCGGCTGCCCGTGTTGTGACGCGCGTGTTATCGTCAGGGACGGGACCGTGGTACGGTACACGGGAACGGTTCGCGATATCTAAAATTGTAATTTTTTGTTTTATAACGACTAGCATGGGTGGAGAGTGAGAGAGAGAGAATTACCGTAAACGACTGTAGGATATATTTTTGGCACACGAATCTAGGACTTCTCGCTATCTATGCGCGTGTGCTTGTGTATCGCGTGACGGGCTCGTTTGGTTTTTCGACGAAAATATTTAACGTATTATGTACGCGTATTTATACGCGAGCGCCGCTCGTAACCCCGGGACGACAATGACGGACGGACGGTTCGCGGTTTTCCTACGCCAAGATCGCCTCGATTACTCGTGTCGTGAAAAAGCGAAAAAGTGTCCGTCGTCGTGTCTCTATTACGGTTACGGACGGCGGTCGTTCGTTTTTTTGGCGCTCGCCTAATACGACGTATATATATATATGCGTACTCGTGCCAGCCGCGATCACTTTTCGCCGTCCGTCGCGTATTTTTAAACGCCGCGCCGGGCCCCTTTAATGGACTATTACGCGCGGTGCGGTCGGGGCCACGAAACCGGCCGATGTCGTTGGTGACACTGTAACCGTCGCGGACGGATTCGAGTACTTCGGAACGGAGTGGTTTCGGGGCAAAAGGTGAAGTGTGCTTAGGGACGAACGAGTGTCGGGCGTATCGCGCGAGTGAACGAGAGACAGCGGAGTATTACGGGACGGAACGTTTGAAACGGACGTGTGTGTGTGTGTGTCGACGGAATACGAGAAACGGCCGGCTGACGTAAGCGGATAGTGTAGAGACAACGAGCGGTTACGAAGTGGTTGTGTTGTTGTGGCTGACGGGGGCGGTAGGTAGTTGTCGTGAAAATAGAAGGGACGAGAGGAGAAGGAGGATAGCTGAATGGTTGGGGAGGGGATCGACAGCCGGGAGTGGTAAGGTTAGAAGCGACCGTTCGATCGTTTTCACGCGCCCCCTGTCCGGATTATTATTACGCCAGTGTAAATAAAACCTAACCGACCCCGCGGAACGTGCCTAAGTCGTGAGCGACGCTTACCTTTTGTCGCGCTAAAAACGCGGACCGAATAATAAATAAACGCCGCCGTCTAATGGTCGAATTACCGCACGAACGAAATTGTTTAGTTTAAACTATCGTCCGGCACACGTTCGGGACGAATTTATCGTTACGCGGACACGAGCGGAGTGTGTTGGTGGTCGACCGGACTGATAGCGACGGCCCCGAGGGAATACTACCCGGGCCTACCACCCGATTGTGAAATCGACTAATCGTGACGTACGTTCGACGAACGAAAAAACGTTTCGACCTTTTTTCCATCGACGCGCGGACTTGTTATCTGTCGTCCCCCCGACCAAGTGTGTAGTTCAACACCGCCCGACGGCCATAGCGTTTCGTATATACCGAACCAATGTCGAGCTAATCGATTAAGGCCGCGGGAATTGACGGCGACGCGCGCTGACGGTTGTACGGCGCGGTGTCGCGCGCCGGGACTAGGGACGACGAACCGTCCGTCCGTTGGCCCGTAAACCGTTCTTCGGTTACCTGCCGTGTGGCCGCTGTGGGCCGGAAGGTCCACGCGCACTCTCCCATTACTCGAATAATAAAAACGAATATCGTACGTAACGGAATGGTAACGGCGCCGTGGCGTTTAGGGTGGTTAACCTAACCCATCGTCGTAAGGACGCCGAGCGCGTCGAAATATTAGTCGTTAGCCGAGATATATCTCGAATACATAACCACCGCCGATATTTGGCTCGAAGGGTCCTTCGGAGTGTCTTTGAATGTCTGCCGAGGTAACCGTCTCATTTCACCACCGGCGCAAACTCCGCAAACGGTTGGATTACGTTGGAGAGCGTGAACGTTTATCGAAGGCGATAAATCCCGTCGTTAATTGGTCCGGGTCGATATTGCGCGGCGTGAACAAAGGTGCCCGTCCCGTACGCGATTACCGGTAATACAATCACAACGTCTATCGTCCGATAACCGTTTACGGTTATACCCACACGTACGCCCAGCCATGAACCGCCGCCCCGGGAAATGGTTAGACGTTACTTCAGGGCGGACACAATCGGCGGACGGTTCGTATATACAGGGCCGGCGGTAAACGACGATTTTTGTTTTGAAAATTGTCGCCGCGACAATTGTTTCGAAACGGGAACGGACTATTACCGAAGCGCGCGTAACAACGTTCACATTTTCCGATCACACCCTGGCCGGCGATCCGTTTCCCACGCGCCGGCGAAAGTAAAACGGATAGTTTTCGCACGTTCCCGTTCGCCAACTTTCGTTTCCTCGGTAGGTTCGGTTTAGGTAACCGTCGTTACCTCGGTTTATTCCTCCCTTACGACGGGTACGAACCGTGTACGCGCGTTCGTTACTTCGAATTACGAAGATTATACGTCGTAACACCGGAGTTCGTTCACGTACCCTCCGACTTCGTCATTTGTCTCTAACCCCGCGCTCGTACAAAAGTCGCCGTTGACGTTTTCCGCGGAAAACAATTTTACCGACGACGTTCGTGGGATATCGAAAAATTCGGAGGAGGAAATAAAACGAGGTCACCGAAGGCCACGATTTACGCGCGCGATGTTCCGCCCGAACGTACGTATAAAATAAACGTGAAGTACACGCGACGACGCCCGGTACTTGACGTCGGGCAATACTCGATATTGTTTTTACGCGCGCGCGCTCGTCGTACACGTTTATATTGAAAAGTCACGAGACACTCATACGTTTATTTATTTTTT
>JAIPRN010005407.1:0-10764 GCA_025469175.1 Geopemphigus sp. TES_GeoC_2020 | reverse complement strand
ACATTCTTCGAGAACGATCGCCGGACGGCGGCCCCGTGTATTTATTTCGGTCGTGCGACGTGTACGTACCAAAAGATCCCGCGATTGCGATAACGCCGAAAAGTTGGCCAACGACGAGAGAGAGAATGTACACAGGTGTGTACTACACGGTGACGAGTGAAAAGTGTTTTCGTTTCGGTGCCGGCTGTTAGCCGGGGAAGCGCGTGGTAATACGAATAAACAACGAAATAAATAATACGAAATCCTTTATAGAATGTAATCAAATTCATAATATACAGGTGGGTGGTAACGCAGACGACTTCTTTTCACAAATCCGCTACTTTTCGCGTTACCGGCGTACATACACGACGCGAAATCGAAAATGTCGCGGAGAAAAATTGGTATCCGAGTACGTCAAATACAAAGTGTTGTATGTCTACAGATACGTGTGTGGACGCGTAAAACACGTTTACGGTTCCATCTAATCCCATGCCCAATTAACCAAACCGGACCGGAGTGGTTACCGAAAATAAGTTTTCGTCCGCGGTATCGTGCCTTATCGTCGGACAGGCAACGGATGCCATACGAAATAACCGACCGATCGACGAAACCGTAACGTTACCGCCGGTTCATTTGTTCGGCCCGTGCCCGTCGTTCCCTCGCCGACACCGTACTAATTACTAATTGCCGCGTTTTCCGACTCTATTTGTCGTCCTCCCCCACAGTCCCTTTTCTCGATAATTATTCTTACCACCGCACCGAACGTCCCTCGCTAATCGGAAACGCCGTATTTCCCGCGCGTTCTTCCGTTACGTACGTAAGGCCATTTTCCGGCGCCGATTCCTACCGAATATTAACGTCTCGTGTAGTTGACCGAGTGTCGGGCGCGTTAGAACACTGGGGACGACGGGAGTAAGTCGCGAAACTTTGGTACGCGCGTCCGAGCGACGGTTTTCACCACACGTCGGCCACTCGACGAGAAGTGTGCCGCGTTTGATCACCACCAACACCGAACCGGAGTTTCGGATTACTCCCGCCGTCCCGGCCATTATTACCCAAATACGATCCGGCCGAGCGAACGGATGGGACGATCCCTTTACCTACCTACCCCCCCCCCCGGTCTTCCCATCGTCGTGCTCCACGTGCCGAGCCAGACGCGCTCGGCTTGGCCGAAGCCTATCTTGGCCAGGTTGGTAGACGGCGAACGGCAAAAAAAAAAAAATAACGAATAGACGAACGTTCGAATAAATACATAGTAAACCGGAACACGGTTTTACGGTTGGGGAAAAAACGCGAAGGTAGAAATGGAACGAACAAAAGGGCTCTAGCTAAACCGAAAAGGGGGTGGTATACGCAAAAGCCTAAGTACGTACGAATGGGAAAAAACGTGTAGGAACGGTGTAGGGAAATAAAAACGAGAGCGGCGTGCGATATACTTCGCGGGACCGAAAAAAAAAATCCCTATAGATTCTCGAAGCTATAATTTTCGCGTGTATACGCGCGCGCGTATACATATATAGAATATTTGATTAAATATACTTTTTTCACATCGCGGCGACGCATATTTTATACACACTCGCGTCCTTTCTCATACGCGTACATATACGCTCTTCCCCCGAGTCCTACGCCGATTTAAATCTGTATAAAAGAACCGACAACACGATCGTTCTCTTTCTCGTCTATCGTCCATACGTCGCGGCGGTTATTTACGTATACGAGCGCGCCCATCATTTACACGCGCGTACACCATCCGTTCGTTCGTACGTATACCACCTCTTCCGATGGTCCACGTTTTCATTCCGTAAATCCCGTCTGGTACCGTTCCCCGAATTTCCGTCGTCTATCTATCGTCGCGTACGCGCGCTCCATACACGAAACCCGGACAGACGTTTTCCTAATCGTACGTCTCCGTCCCCGTGCGCGACGAACGCTCGAAAGTTGTCCGGCCCGGCGACAGGGACCGGACACTACCACTCATGCCGTATTGCGCGCGTCCCGTTCACTGTCCCCGAACGCAAATTATAGTAACGGGCCCGCGATGACTGAACAATCCCTCCCCCGGGAAGCACAGGCCCGACGCACGTCGCCGGATTAGCGGAATTATATCGCTTAACGTTTATCGTAAACTCGTCGCGCCGACGAATCTCCGTAATTGCCGTCGATTAATCGCTGTGCCCGAAGAACGTTCGACGAGTAAACCGTTCGCCGTCACGTTATCCCGTATCCGGGGTTTCGTAGCGAAAAAACGGAACGAACGCATACTTAAGTACGGACGGTTATGTAAATAAGACGAACAATAACGAACACTCGTCGCCGTTCAAAATGTTTCGTATAAAGACGAAATTACGGGCGAGTTATGGACAGTAGTAGGGGAGGGGGGTTGGTTGACAGACCTTATTACGTTAACGGGCCGGGACGGATGGTGTGCGCGCGCGCGCACGAATAATCGTCGTAAACGACGAAAATATTACGGGAAATTCCCCGAGTCCACCCTCCCCCCTCACCACTAATTACAATCGCGACGACGAATGACGGTTTACGCGAGAGGCGAATTCTCCGCCGTTTATCTCCTCGTACGGGCGTTCGGATTTTCGGAATAGTTAAACGTCGCGGCGTTACGGCGATTCAACGTTCGAAGAAACGACGCGTAAACGCGCGGCGAACGATAACGAGAATTCGAAATACGTCCGGAAACCTAAATGCGAACTACTTAACGCGAATAGTCGCGTGCGACGTTCGTGACGAACAAACGCGCGCGCGCGCGCGTGTAAGACGCCAAGATCGGCGGGTTTTCGGAATCCCCCCCCCCTCTCGAGTAAATACGATCGATCGTTCCGCGGCCGAAAAATGACGGTCGCGTCTCGGACGCGCCATTACGTTCCCCCGACGAAGCTCGACACAAATCGCTTATCGGATCGGTGGCGGGTGGAAATGACTCATGAGGTGGAGGGAGAGAAGGGATCTCCGACTCGTGTGATAGTCATTTCGCGAACCAAACGACGTGACGACACACACGCATACACACACACACACACACACACACACGCACACACACACACACACACACACGCACACACTAACGCACACGGGGCGAAATAATTTAGGGACGCGCGCGCGGAGAGCTTATATTTTCGGCGGCCGGGTCTGTTCGGCGGAGATAAAAAGCTCTCGTCTCGCTCGCTCGCCGATAACGATAAAGAGGCGGCCGACCACCGCCGGTGGTGTACATTTACGGTTTGTTATATTTACGTACATACCGGCAATATAACGGTACCGACGTTGAACCGTTCGTCAGCTACGGGGAAACAACCGTTCCCGATTTGCGACGGTCGCCGAAGTACCGTACCGTTCGTCGGTCGCGGTTTTTTCGGTCGTTCCGGAGTCACCCATTTCGACGTACATTCGGGCGTTCGTTACCCGTTTTTAGGTTATCCGACGACGTGCACCGCCGCTATCTCGAGCGATTACCGCCCAACTATAGTAGCGTAACCGGTTATTATTTACCCCGGTAACGACGGTAAAAATACGCGCGGCGGTTCGTCGGACGCGATCGGGGAAACGTTTTCCGCTGTTTTTGCCCACCATTTACCAGATACGTATACTCGTACGCAGGATTGGCGACGGTAAACAACGCGATTGTTACGTACTCGGACTTATCGTTTGATTCGGCGTGTACGATATAACCATATATATTATAGTAATACTCGGGCAGGGCGTTTGATCGAATGTTCTTAAACGGTTATTCGATGTCGACGGGGTCGCGCGTAATCGAATAAATTTGTCGAATAATCCGGTTCGAAATTGGAAAGCGGGCGCGTTTTTATCGGCTCGATATATATATATATATATATAGCTTTATCGAATTTCGCGTGGGAAACTCGTTGCTTGCGTACGTTTCCTACAAACGTTTAGTTCAGTTGGCCGACGGTCCGTTGCGGTGGTGTAAACGTCAAAGACCGTTTCAGAATTCGTTCGAGATTTCGGAATAAAACTAATTTTTCCGTAGGAATTTCACGATTATTTTAACGAAGTTCCCAATTCGGGCATAATAAACGCGTAACGCGGACGAAAAAATATGCGCGGTACTTCGAACGGTACCCGCTACGGTTGAACGTTCCCGAAAATTGACCCTTTAATAATTCCGAATTCCGTGGGTCGAATTTCCGAAGGCGCGAAGCAAGCGAATCGACACCGTTGACTACCCGACGGGAAATCGCTAGAAATGTACGTACATAATAGCGTTTATCGTATAACGACCAGTCGGACTATTATTATCGACGGAAAATCCGACCCTTAAGCGAAGGGTGTGTAACGTATCCGTCGCTCACCAGCCAAACCGTTTCGTCCGTTCGCGAATGGCTACGATTATTATTATTATAATTCCATTTAATCGCGCGAAACGTTACGCAGACGTAGCAAATCGGTCACGACAACCGTCCGTGTAAATTCGGCGGGTACAAAACAATCGTCGCGACATTTTAGTGACGGGCGGCATTTGCGAACCGCCGGCCGGTTCTCTGTCCGTTTACGAACAATTATTTTTTACTAGCGTGAAATATAAAGCATCGCGGTTCAAAAATTATCGGATAGAAGTAATAGATTAAAGAATAAAAAAACAAAAGATTAATACCGCGTTTAATTATAATTCGAAGAATGAGGTACCGGGGCGGCCTTAAAGGAGTTTAAGACAGCTACGAGATCACGCCACTGGAACGCGAATTTAGAACGCTATGCCACCGGACCGTAGGAGCTATATTGTTTTGCAAAGAGATTAGAAAATAGTTTACGGCGCGGAAAAGCCGAGAGCCGTGAGGATGCGGTTAAAATCGCATCAACTAACCCGAGAACGGTTCGAAATAGTACGCGCGCGCCGGTAATAAGTTACCGCCAAGACGAAATCGGTAGAATCGCGCGGTTTGTCTATTACGGTACCGGGTAATCATCGGCGTTACCCATTTGTGTAAACTATCATTGTTCGCGTCACAATATATCGGCCGCGCAAAGTTCACGATAATAAGCCCGACCGGCGATTATCGTGAACAAAAATAATCCGCGCGGAAAAGTGCGGCAGCGATTATCGATCGTTGTCGTCGTCGTCATTCGGCGTTCCACCTAAAAGGCAGTCGTTGAATGTGGCTCCCAGACACCACCAGGATAAGACGTTTGTGTTCTCGGTGTCTGTTGCGCTGTCGAAGTTGGTCGCGAAAATTATATTTGTCAGTGATTCGGGTAGTTCGCGCCAACCGTTGTCGTCGCGGTATACTGGTGTTTCTATGTACTTTCGCGTTATTACGTCCCTAGTTGGCGCGCGTCGTGTTCTGTTTCGTTTTATTTATCTTTGTATCCGAGTCGTTAGTTATTTATTGATATCGTAGTACGAGCGTTCGTCTATTTTACATTCGTATTTATTATATATTTGACAATTATTCGTGTATCGACGTTGGTTATTTATTATTCCGTCCCATCCACAAAAATTAGTGATCCGTTGGGCGTGTTTAAACGAACGTTACCGCTAAGGGTAACCGTAACGTTGTCGCCTGAGTCATAATTGATTCGCTAATCGCGGCCTCTCCGGTAAACGATTGCTCTAAACGGTTTTGGAATATACGCGTATACGATCGCGCGCCGTTATTCGTATTCGTCTCACCGTCCCGGGAACGAAGTAGACGATCGCCGCCATACGCGTTCGAATAACTCGCGTCCGTAACAACAATATCGGGCGTATTCCCGAACGCACACGGACCGATTAGAAACCATAAGCGTATTTTCGCCACGCCCGCGATGAAACGATAAAAGAAATGGTCGCGTACCACCACCGACCGACGTACTAAAACAAAAAAACGGCACCGTACAGTAAATAGTCGGCCGATCGTCCGCGTTGTTATCGAGCGTCGCGCCAACCACCATAGGTCGGTAACGGTTACTACAGTTAGGGTATGTAGGTTAAGATGGTTAATACCACTCGCCGATAACGATTACGACGCGCGGACAGACTCGACCATGAACAAACAACTCGGCGTATTTCTGTTTCAATTATACCCATCTAAATACATTCAATCGGAACACGATCCCCTCTGATTCAGAGTCTCAATGGTCGGACTCGACCGGTTACGGTCCGTAAATACTTTGGTACGTACGACGCGCGTGTCCACGATACTTGTTAAACGTCCGGTGGATGCAGCAACAATATTGATTCCAAAGGCCGGCGATCCGTTGTTCGATCGCGAAATCGACGAGTATTCGTCGCTCGTTCTCGGATAAGTTATCTATCGACCCGTGTGATTCGGACTCCACGCGCGCGCAACTGCCGCGTTGTCCGGCAAACGAAACGCTATCCGTCCGTGGCCGTTTCGGAAAAGGCTATTATTTCGTTAAACAACCATCTACGAAACCCACGACAGAACGAACGAACGTTCGAAAAATATGGGCCACCGAACTGACGACTGTCCCGTGGGTGAAACTTCGAAAAGTAACAACAATCGACGGTTTTCGGATAGTAACCGCGGGATGGTAAATTAGTGGTTTTGTGTCCGGACGGGACAGACGCGAACGAAGGGATTTACGAAAAATCCGTCGCTTATTCATGGGGAACTCCGTGATGGTTTCGCCGGTGCGCGGAAAAATTACGAGTCGCCCAATAGCGGACCGTACGATCGCGGGGGACGATTATTAATGCACGGTCGGCGGGTTGCTCGATGTAAACTTGAGGCGTCGTTTCGACCGTAAAAAAACCGGTAACGCCGAAAAAGAAAAAAAAATTGAAAAATTATCGTCGTGGAATTTGCATAATATATCGCGAAAAACACGTTTAAAATTCCCTTAAAATATGCGCGAACACGGTAATTCGATTGGCTTTCTACGTCGACTGTTTTTTTTTTGTATTTAAAATTTAGCCGAAAAAACCGTCGGTGGTTAATATTAGACGGCGAACGTGTTTTCCGACGAAATTACTCTCGAACGATTCGCGCGCACGTGTGGAATTGCGAAAATCGTCGAAAAATCGTACGGTTTTTTTCCCGAAAAACTCGGGTACGCGATCCGAACTTGATAATAACAATAATAAAACGGGTTTTCCGTTACGGTATGGATAGGACGATGGGTCGGACTCGAATCGAAAACGAGAAAAAAAAAGCTAACGGTTCTATTAATCGTCGGCGAAGCGTATATTCGGACCGTAATATTCTTTCCCGCGAATCCGTAATCAGACATCGTGCGCAATAATAACAATATCGTAATCCGAATAGCACGAACACTACTACACTACGACGACGGATACGTTTCACGGATTACGTTTGATAAATTCTAAAACGGAACTCCAATATATTATATATATATATATGTATATTTGGCGCGTCTGATTACGTTTGGTTCTAAAATAAAAACGATAGAAACCGGAACTAAGACAGATAAAACGAGTATTAAGACGAGAAGAAATATTTTTCGCGTTCTTAGGCGGCCCGAGTTTTTTTTTTTTTAGTAATTGAATAATTTAAACGCTCGGAAATAATCGTTTCCTCTTTGATTTTTTACGTTCCGAGCGCGTTTCGCGGGACCGGCGTGTTTTCGAAATTACGGCGGAGTCGATCACGACAACACCGACGATTCGTCGTTAGGGGCGGAAGAGAGGGGGCGAGTAACCAAATTGCCGACCACAGACGCCGACAGCTCGTTTTACCGATATCGCGAATACGCTTCTTTCTTTTTTTTGTCTCCCTTGCCGCGACTTTTAAAACGAGTTTATAAAACAACGTTTACACGCCCGTGTATTACGAACGAGTCGTACGCATAAATCATTGTCGGATGGATACAAATCGGCTTTTTTATTTTTTGACGAAATTGCGAACAATTGAGTACTTGCACACGGCGGTGTTGTCGACGAAATGAAGAAAAAAGACGAACACAATCGGGCCGGCCCGTACACACACGCCGAGCGGCGTCCAACTTTTATGTTTCGCTCGCAATTTGTCGTTGAATTTTTTCTCTCCCGGGGGGGGGGATAAAAATCACGCGTTTATTTTTCATTTTCCGCGAGTTCTAAACTATTAGGTGGCGCGCGACTGACACGTAACCACCACAACGAACGCCGAAAACTTTAGCGAAAATACGTTACGACAACGGGAGTGACGGATGAACGGACGGGGAGGATATATGTGGCGGTATAGGGCAAGGGTGGTTGAGAGAAAGGAAACAAAAAAAAAAAAAAATTGTTTTATAAGGGAAGAGCGCGCACGAGAGATGAAACGAGAAAACGGGAACAACAGTCTTTTCGTACCTGCGTATATAGTACGTACATATAGACACCAGCTGTATTCTCTGAACCAGAATTCGAGAGATACGTATATATGTATAATGGTTAGCTGAAGTTAACGTAATAATAAAGAGGTTCGGGGATACAAAAAAAAAAAACTCGGGTTTTGTGATCCTTGACAACGGGTCTTTTGTGAATATACCTCTTCGCTACTCTACTCTCGCCCTCAGCACTCGCTCTGCGTCGTTCGTCTCTCTCGCAGCCTCCCCTCACCCCTCACCGCCGTCACTTCCCCTACCCGCGCGCGTCACTCGTCCCCCTCCCCCGTCTTCGCGCCGTAGTTTGTTATTGTATACCAAAGTGCCTATCCGTGTTACGCGCGCCGCCAAAATACCTGGAGGGGCCCCGAATTCCGGCCGATTATATTCTCTATTCGGCGTTATTTTTTACGCGAAATATGACCGAAATTTCGTTCCCTTAATCGTAATCGTCGAACAACGCGAACAAGATACGTATATACGTGCGCGCGTTACACGTCGGTAAAACGGGCCGCTCGCGATTACGCGAATTTCGAGGCAATTCAACGGCGCCTACGACGTTCCCCGTCGGACCGTTTCGTGATGGACGCGACGATTACTCGCGGTTACGAGCAACGAAAAAACGATTCGCGTCCCGTCGAAAAGGTTTCGTTCGGTACGTTCCCAACGGTGGTCCGATGGTCTCCCTTCCCCTCCCGCCGTTCGATCGAATCCGATTAACGGCCAGGAACCGGCGGAATCGTTCGGTCCGCGCGTACAAAAGTCGACACGTTTTCTTAAAACACCGACAACGTCCAGCCCCCGGATTGTGCGCGGTGTCGTCGTACGATTTCGGAATACATCGCGAAAACAAAAATGGGCCCCGTTACGAATTTTCGTCTCGGTTAGACGACCTTAGATTGGTGCTTTCTTTTTTCGGACACGGTGACGAACGGTGCGTAACGGTCAGGTAACCAAAAAAAACCGACGGACGACGGAATAATCGGCGGTGGGCACGGGGACCTGGGCTCGGCGTAAAAACGTATTTCGAATGTAGTATCGTACGCAGTGTTCTCCCACCGTTCCGGATCACGTTGGTTTCGCCGTTCTACGCGAAACGTTCAAACGATAGCTGTTGCCGTTTAGGAACCGCGCGCCTTTATCCCGGAAAAAAGGTTCCGAAAACTGACGAAAAACGTTCCGGCGGTACGACATGACGGAGTAGCGAGGGGCCAAACGTCGTCGCTTATGATCGCGGCGGCGGCGGCGGCGGCGGCGGCGGTGGTGGTGGTGGATGTGATGGTTAGGTGAAGGCAACAACGACGACGCGCGTTATCGTCGATTCGCGAATATTACACCGACTTCGCCTCCTCCGGACGTCGAATAACGATTTTTCGTCAGCTTAAAACGATCGTCGACTACGTGTGTGCGTGTGTTCGGTCGCCCGTTTGTTTTAAAATACAATATATATGGAAATGACGGCGTTATTTATATATATATACGAACGCGGCGCGTAACTGTCTGAGAAGTGGTTGAACGGAGGAGATAGCGCGTAGTTTCATATACACAATTATATGTATACGTACGGACGTAGGAAAATGTCGCGAGTAAGTGTAGGGAGTAATCACCAGCGACGCGATAACCGGTAGGATTTAATTTTCGTAGCTAATTTTACCCGTCGTCCGTTTCCGGCGACGAATTTCCCCTAACGTTTTTATCGTCACGTCGGGTAAAAACTATAACTACTCGTCCGATCCACTTTTGGTTTCGATATACCGGACCGTCGTTGTTTATATATACCAAGTGTGTTCGGAAAGTAACGGACGATTTTTCAATTTCCCGTGACCGTCCGGTGAGTGCCGATTGTCGACATTTTTACGTTACGCGTGTTTCGGACGTACATATTTACGTACGTACGTACGACGCGCGCGCGTTAACGATTTTCGGTTTCGCGGACGACGGGTACCCGAGGATCGAATAATTCTATTATCGGGACACGAAAGCGCGCGCGTGATATACTTCGAATATAGTTGGAACCTAACCTATATTACCGGGTAATTTACCGCGAGTTGTCTTTCCACCGAACATGTCGACCGAGTCGGGTCCGTCGGCGCGGGCGATTTTGCGCGTTAAGCCGACGACGCCGAAACCGGGCTGACGCGGCCGGCAGAAATTACCGGGATCCCTTTAGCGCGGACGGCGGATGTTTTCGGTGAACCGTCGTAACGAAACGTCCGCGGAAATATCGAAAAATTCGGGTCAGAAAATTACGACCAGGAGAGGGGAGGAGCGGGGGTGGAAAAAACCCGTACCGCCATGGCTATTACGCGGAAAGCACGTCATTTCGTCCCGAGTCGCCGCTTAATGGCGACCACGCAACGGTATATATATATATAATATTATCATTCGCGTCCGTAGATTTTTCCATTTTTCATAAGCGCGTAAGTACGTTATTATTATTATTATTATCATTATTATAACCAAAGACGTCATGGGGATGGTTTCGAGAATATATATATA
>JAIPRN010005406.1:0-10774 GCA_025469175.1 Geopemphigus sp. TES_GeoC_2020 | reverse complement strand
TATATATATATATATATATATATATATGTATACAGAAAAAAAGTTAAATTCCGTGGTAGATATATTTAAATTAATGTAATACCCTTAATATTTATACACTAACAATAACTGGTACGTGTCTCTATCAGATTTGCGTTTTATTGATCGATGAATTTTTTTAAAAACCACGAAACACGCTATTACACAAATAGGCCAATATACAACACGTTAAAAATGTTATAATACGATATTTATTTTATACAAATTCTTAAAATATTCACATTTACGAATGAAATATTTCACGAATGTTTTAAATAAAATACAACGAACGCGTAGCCAGCACAGCGTAATCGTTTTTAAAATATGACCGCGACAAAATAAAGAATAAACCATCCTGGATTAATACAAAAAAAAAATCAAAAGAAAAATAACTTGTTTTAAAAATAACGTAAATAAATTACGACCGCAAATTTGATCGACAATAGTGATATATAAAAGTGAAAATTTCGAAATTTACATTTGTTAATAGAAAAAAGTACATAAATACGCAAAATAAAAATTAGCCCTTTCTTTCGTTTTCAATACGCGAAACGATTTTCTTTTCATTCGGTCATCTTTTGGACTAACCGAAACAGGGGTCTTGTTGTCTATCTTGTCTCAACCGTTATATTATAACGATAACTAATACGACTAAATATAGGAATATCGACATACATATTCTTAGTTTTTCGAACAGTACCCTACTCTATATAAACAACAAATGTCTGTTTCGTTATATTTTTCAAAAAGCATTCTACAAATATACAGACTACGTATTCGAATATAAAAAAGAACGTGTTTAAATACATTCAACGATACAGGTATATTCGTTTCGCGTGATTGGAAAATAGTGTGCAAAATGCGATTTACTGGCGTCCTCTTTTCGACGCGAACGATTCGTTTTCCTAATACCTAACGGTCTGCGGTCTGCAGCCAATTTGCACTTCCGAACTCCACGTACACACCGAACGTTCGATTACGCTATACAATTTGCACACCTGTCCGCGAAATCGAGAACGTTAATCGTACACTATAAAGTTGTCGACGAACGCGAAACTACATCAATCCTTTCCGCACGGTTTATGAATTATTATTAACTTTTGAACGCTATTATTGTCAATTAACGTTTCTATTATTAGAAACCCGCACCGATAACCGCTGTACGCTGTTATTTTCGTTCAAGGGTCGAATGTCAATCGTATCGGTACGGCCTCGTTATAATTATTCGAATAATCGAAATATTCGAAATAAATAGGGCAATTTTTAACGAGCGGTACGCTTGCTAATAATAAATCGGCCGTTAAGACAGTGTCCGATAAGTAGGCGGACGCGCGAGAAACTTTAAGGGTTTACGTTTGAAATGTCGAGCGAAATGGAAAATGTTCGCGTAAAACGATTTTTCGCTAACTGATGTTCGTAACGAGGGTAATTTTTATATTGACCGGCTGAAACGTTTACACGCAATAATATTCCGTATGGTCTGTTACACGAAGTTACGGTCATTTTTCAATCACCAGTTTTTAATTCGCGTAAGTTATAATCGGACAAACGGTCGATTTCTTGGGCTGTTTTTGTTTGTTTCGCGAAAAGTATTCCGCGAAACGAATAAGAGCGTTAAAAAAATATTAAAGATATCCGTTCGAGTATACGATTATAGAACCGTATTTAACTTCTTCTTGAAAGTGTTTTCTTTAGAAGTGTTCGAATACTTTACAAGAACGACGACAGCTGGGAATACGCTGTTTTTTTAGTAGTCGCATTTCGTCGTTTTAAAATTTGCCCGAAATTGGCCCGTTGTTTTTCAAATTTGAATATGTCCTGCTTTACGACGTTCCGATTATATTCTTCCCGAAATAACAACTACGTGAAACGGTTTTGGACGACGGTAACCCACAGGAAACGTTATTGTCGGTAACGAAGCATCATGTGATAGATACGATACGATCTTGTAGTAAAGCGTTCAAATATTTCTATCAAAACGAAAGTATTCGAATATAATTTTGCGTTCGACGAATGTTATCTTAAATATCTTAATTTTATTATTCCGAATACTTCGATTAAAATCGTTCTTTACCAGACTGGTGTGTGTTATAAAAAACCGATATCGAATTGTTTTACGTATTACATAATTACGTATATACTTTTATTAGCTAAGCCTTTATCCCACTGTGTTTTTACTTCGAAACGAAAATCGAATTGCGCCGTTAAAACGAAAATAAATCTCTCGACGTTATCTAACGTAGACAATGTGGAGTGTTCGAAAACATTTCGAATATTTACTACATTATTCGAATGAACATTTTGAATTTACCCGCTTTATTATAACAAACACGATCATCATCGTTGACCGTTTATTATGTTATAGATCTATTAAGGATTTCCCACGTGTTGCCTTGGCAATGTTCTTGATTTTCACACTGCTCAAAACGCTAAAGCGCGCGAAATAACGTTTGGCGGTTGCAAAGAAATAATAACGCTTTGAAAATATGTTTTTGTTTTTACGTCCAATTACATCGAGTGTTACGTAAAACGTTTAATTGGTCGAATCTAAAGTTTTTAAAATGCGACGTTGGGCGATATCCAAATAAAAAAGGTTTCGACATTACTGTCGGGATATTATTATTATTATATTACGCTACAGAAGACACTATTATGAACTCGATGTTGTACGAACGAGCGTTTAAACGTAATTATAGTTTACAGGTTTATAACCCGCGGCGGTTTTAGTTCTTTCTTTCGTAGACAATTTTAGATAATCTAAATTTTTGCGTGTCAATTATTCGCGTTTTTTATTTTTAACGCGTTCGATTTTTCTATGTTTTGGTTTTTATAATACTCGTAATTTTACGAATCATCGTTCAGAGTAATTTGGCGATTGTGATTACGAGAGTATAATACTTTCGTATACGCGCGTTCTTATAGACATATATGGCTACGAGATCGTGTAGATAAAAATAATTTTTAACACGATAATCGAGTTAGATTCACGCATTATAAATTCGTGTCGATATACGTACACGTGTTTGTAAAAATGATTCGTATTTTATTAATTTTAGACGAAAGCGAAACGATACATTTTTTTTTATAAAATCGATATATCCATATACAGCTATGACCTTCGTTTGTATATATATACTATAGGAGAGTATAGCTATGTTACGTTCGTCCATCCTTATAACTCAAATTTGTTGTTTTTCTTCGTTTGTACGTAACGTGTTGTAACGTAATATTATTTATATGTCGGCCTCTACTTAGATTTTGTAAAAAAAAAAAAAATCTAACCGTATTATTCGCGCCCGTTTTGAAGCGTACGTTTTCTATGTACCGTTAAACCGACTATCTTTTATATTCGCAATAACATCTTTGTTGAAGCTAACGTTTCATGTTATACGATATTTATTTAGTCGTGCCTGATCGTCAAATAAAAAAGGTAATATTACATTATTCTGTTCGGCTATTACGCGAAATATAAATATTAAAAAAATATCGCCGGGCTTACGAAACGTTATAATTTATAACGTAATAATATAATAATATATCCTACCGGTTCTCTAGTTAAGCATATTATTTATTATTTGTGTACGTTTTTTCTGCCGCGGTCCGTATTTCAAATTACATATTTTCATCCAGATCGTTGTTTATTTATAGTCATTACGCGCTATAGAGACGGCGATCGTCGCGACCTCAAGAATTCTCCGCGACTACTTTACGACAACATATATTATTACGCGCGCGCGACGAAATTCAACGAGATATCGTAAAATAAAAAGACGAACGTATTTTCGAAAAAAGGAACGGGGCTAGGGGTGGGGGGGCGTGTTTGGTCGAATCGGACTTGAAGAGTTTTCCGGTAGTGGCTTCGCGCTAATAATTACGTACGTTACGTAATACGACGTCGGTAAAATATTCGCGAACGACAAATAAGGACACGCCGTACACGAAAAGAATAAATCAATAACGATCCGGGCGTAGAACAAAGAAACCGTCGTTTATAAAACGGAATAATTTCCTCCGGTAGATACCTGAACGTTACGTAATCGGTGCGATTTCCGTACGTTACATTTTTTACGTACACGACTACGACGGGCAATCGACTACTATTACTACTACTTTGTACTCTTGAAAATTCGGTCTCCTACGTGATCACACGCCGAACACGTGGGAAAAATATAATGAGTCATATACGGCGTACATTCCGTTTAGCGCGGAATCTCCGTGTACGAGAATGTGCTGAAACGCGTTTCAAACGGGATGAAATCGTCGATAAGTTGTCGAGTTGACGCGCGCCCGAGTTTATAAACGTACGTATATGTATATTCGTACAACCATTCAGGCCGTCACAGTTCGGAATATTTCTTCTCGGCGGTTAAAAACGTCGTACGAATCCCGTATCGTTTCTACGCAGTTGCAAGTTACAACAACGCGTCCGAAATTTACCTCGTCTTGCTCCTTCGGGCTCCCCTAAGTTCGTCACCGTAGTCGCCGTCCGGTAAATACCGAACAACGTAGAGCGGCGAGCGGCATCGTCACAGAGGCGACGTGCCCGTTTCTCGGACGTTAAGTAGCGATTTTATCCTTTTACGCGTTTCGGCGTTCGAAAATCCGTGACGACCAACGACTAATTTATTATACTTAAAAGCTACTTCGAAACGTTCTCCAATATTATTCGTTTCAATTCGGTCAATGGCTAATACGCTACAGGATGTATCGTACGATTTAGTAGAAGACTTTCGCTAAAACGCCGTAACGCTGTTTTCTACAGCCAAACTAATCGGAACTGAAACTACATTTTATGTTATTGGTAATAAAATCGTTAAACCGAACAAATATAAAAACAACTACTAATTATACGAAAACGTATATTCAAAACTAATAAATTCGTAAATATTTAATCGAATTTAATATTTTCGGTTATTATTGTTTAATAAAAATATCGTCGATTTTGTATTTCACGTTGTCGTCTTATATCTTTTTTATTTGGAGTATATTTTTCAACATTTTTTTTTTTGAGAATCTCCAATAATTCGATACCAGCAATCGCTACAAAATAATTATTAAACGGGCAATTTAAGATTTAAATTAATAATATTAATATTATTATTATAATATATATATATGCGTACATAAAAAATTTCTGAACAAATAATAAATAATTTATAATATAAAATATTATATTAATTTATATTTATAAAATAATAAATAATTTTAGTAGGTACGTAAAATTAAAGTGTCAAATATGTACGGGACATTTGTTTCGTCTTGAGACGAGAACGTATCGCGGACAACGCCAATGAAAATAATTAAAAACGTTTGTCATAATAATTAATATTATTATAATTTTGTAAATAAATACGTATATCGATTAGGTATCGAAATAAACTAATTTTAGTTTTATTAACTTCTTCGAATATCGTATTATAAAATTAACAGACGTAACACGTTATTGCTCTCTTTCTCTATCTATCTATCTATATCTATATCTATATATATATATATGAGATATAAATTTATAATAGCACGATAAAACATATTAAAACCAAAAATAAATAAAATATAATTTATATCATTTTTATATTTGTTCCATAAAAAAAGTACTAGTAAAATATATTATTTGTTTTAATTTAGGGGAGTGACAAACGTAACCAACAACGAGCAACTTTCAGGGACTGTAGATAATGTGACCCGATCGCCGAGAGAGAATAATATTAATACTTCTTCGCCACTATTGTTCAAAAACTTTAACGAATGTAGATAATTATTTGTATCGCGAAGGTAATATTTTGATTTAAATCCGAAATGTTTTGTTACAGTTTTACATAATTCGAAGACTAAACAAATAATATATCGCGATTGCCGTTTGTTGTCTGTAAATTACAAAAACCTGACGAACAACCGAAGTATAAACATAGCGTCGCGTCCGTAACGATCGTTTAAAATTATTTTTAACTATCCGTTTAAATAATGTGTCGACATAAAAAGTTAGAATATTTTGAAGGTTTCACGACGTGAAGTTTTTATGCACGTTTTACGAAAAAGAATTCGTTTAACGAAACTTTATCCGATTTCGTTAGTGAAAAAATCAATTTTACGAAATGCTCAAATTTTGGCCCAAAACACTGCATTATTATATATAGCTTATGGTGTATTTTAAAGATAAATCGAAAGACAAACGCCGTTAATATATCTTACAGACAGATAACGTTTATATATTTCTTAGAAAACGTATTCGTCTGTTTATTTTATTTACTAAATTTCGACGACAATGACGTTACGATTAATTTGAGCAATTAAAGGTAATATAGAATTGTGAGTATAGCGTAATACAAACGCGCTATAAATTCCGTCATCTCGTGTAGGTTTTACGTAGGAAATATGTTCCTATTGTGGTCGTTCGTTTTAGGGTCGTAAACTCATAAGTAAGTCAATGAAAGTGGGACATATTTGTTTACTGACCTCGCGGTAACAAAAACGTACTAAATATTGTTAAGGAATACGCCGCGGACGTTGATGTATTGCGCGGACATAAATTCCGCATTTTTCCGCTGCAAGGACGCATAATTCCACGTTGGATAATAAATACCAAACGCGTTTCAGTTACGTGGAAACATATACACTCTTCTAAAGTCGAACGGTATCGATGTAAATAACACGGCGCCTGTGACTGGTGAAAATAGGAATAATGATTAATACGGCGCCGGCTATGGACGGTGCGAAATATGAAGTAACGTATGTTGTCTTCTGATTCAATGGCAGACGATTGTACAAAGTTATGTACGTCGCACGACTGTTTGGTTTTAATATTATTTTTTTTTGTCCGTTTCAAATGTAACGCGTACATAATATATGTTCGGTTTTGTAAAGTATTTAAATAAGGTTTTTGTATAACAATTCGTATTTAAAACACTCGTTTTTTTTTTGGTCCAATATAAATTTAAAAACCAACGAAAATAACGATCCGTCCTATTATATAAATTAGAAAACGGTCGAAAAACTAAGAATAATTGTACGAGTTAGTTCGATATCGTTATATAATGGCTACAGCAAATATAGCCCACGTGACGATTTTGATTTCGAAATATATTCTTCGTCGCGCGTGTATATTAAGTCGAACCGTCGCTATTTATTTTATCGGGGAGAATCGAAATGGCGCCGACATAAAAGAAAACAAACGCGAAATATCGAACGCTTTATTCGAATAACCGCTACTAGACGCAATTTGAACACGTATCGAACATACGCTATACAATTTTCGCGGTTAGTTAGGCAGGCGAAATCCGAAAATTCGGAGTTTCGAAAGAGAGGTTACATTTTATGCGCGTAACCGTCGTTACGCGTTCGCGTCCAATAAATAACGCGCATTTCTAAACCCGATCGACTGCAGTTGCGACACGTAAAAGAACCCGACCGGAGTAAAAGGGTGACGCGGTTAGGTGTATATATATATGTGTGTGTGTGTGTGTGTGTACTGGTTTAAAATGGTACCTACCGACGTGACTGTGTACGTTGTTTGGAATAACGATAATTCGCGTAGACGGTATAGCGTGTAATCGTCGCGTTCGTGTAGACGGTCGGACGGCGCGAAATGTGCCCGAATCGCCTACGTCGGATTTCTCGTCGCCCTAACTCGCCGAATTCGTGCGCTATGACGTTAAATATTAACGAACGCGGCCTAATTATTTACGAGCGAAGTAATTTTAGTTTTTTCCGATTTTTCGTCTTTTGTCGTCGCGTTCGCCGATAATTTTAGTTATTATTAGTCACCGCGCTCCTAGTCCAACCACCGGCTGTCACGACGACGTCCGTATTTCCAACACGCTCATCGTTACCAAATACCAAATTTTATTAATAACGGTCGTCGTTATTACGTTACAACCGATACGTACGTTTAATAATTACTATACGTACTTGCGCTCAACTATAAATCGTCTTCGATCGATATCCAATTTTGTTTTTAACCACCGTCGTTGTTAATCTTCGTTTATATAGAAAATCGTTGTCTACCCCGCGTACGTATGGTACGTATCAATTATTATTATACGTTTAGAATTTCGATTTAATTGTCGTTTTTCGTTGAGAGAATTTTACTTTGACGCGTTTCGTTTTACGTTACGACGCCATCTACGTAATATCGTTTTAATCCCGTGTAACGTTGACGATTAACACGTCTACTAAAAATAATACTACGGATACAATCAGTAATCGGATCCAATCCGAAATAACGGACGTGATTTGTTTTTTACATAGAATAATTACAAATCATACACGAGTCGCAACGGCGTTACGTATGTATGTATGTTCGTTTATTCGTCGCCATTAGCAGTGGCAGAGAAGTCCGGTAAAAACCATTAAGCTACCATCGTAGGTTCTTATCACCTCTCCATTCGTAACGCCGTTTGAAAGTAGAAGCGTTCTGCGCTAGTCTTCTCAAACCTTTGGTAACCTCCGGTACTTTCGTTATCGATTTATCGGCCGTTCGCCGCATACGGCAAAACCATTGGTAACCATTCGTTTACCCCGGATAAACAGAACGACGAAAGAAAAAATAATAACCGGTTTGCTATAAAAGTTTCGTAGATCCTCGTTCTTGCTTCTAGCGAACACATTCGTTTCTCGACTGTGCCGCGCACTACTATAAATACTTTCCGTTCGACCGTTATTCATTTTTCCCTCCGTCTCTTTTCGTTAATGACTGCGTCACGCTTGCGTACGTCATTTTTACTTATTTCTAATTATAAGTCAACTAAACTATAACAATTCAAACGTTTCGAGCGATAATAATAATTATTCTTAACGAATAATAAATAATTATAAACGTGAACGTTAACACCTTTTACAATTCATAAAATAAAGTCGGATTCTAAAAATAATTCTCGAATTTCCATAAACGTTCGTTATTTCTTCTTACATTAATGGAATTAGGTTTCTACGCGTAAATAACGGCTAATCCGTTTAATTTAGTTCCCGTCGTCCTGATTTGCAGCCATTGTGTTGAACGGACAAGGAGAATAATAACTGTACTCCGCTATATTGTAATTGCGGATAAAATTGATAGAATTTTCGTTATAACCGGCGTACACATATTGCTTCGCGATATATGTCGGTCGTCGTGTTGGCGAATTCGCTCGCCTGGATACCGTCGTTATTTACTCAATACTCCCGTCATCGTCCGATTTATTTAGTTAATTTCGTTTTAACGTAATTTTTTTAAATACAACGAATGTTTAGACGATGATTATCCAAATGTTCGTAATAACATTTTTTACCTATTTTTGAGGACAATTTCGTTTAAGAATACTACTGTTTATAAGCACCGAGCAAAATTAAATTAAGAACGAAAATTCCGATTTACGTCTTTACTAAACCGATTTGTTTAATCGCTCATTACGATATTGTGAATAAATGTACGAATATGGCGATACGATTAAAATCTACCCCATTTTTTTCCGGTTATAAGTTTAGATAGTAACGGAAAATGACGGTCATTTGTTAGTACTATATCATCATAGACGTTATAAGTCCACGGACAACTTTTATTTAAATTCATAAATAAAATTTAAAACTTATTTTTCGGACATTTAGAAATATCGTTATCATTACATATTTTTGTATTTCTTTTCGAACGTATTTTAAAATTATATTTCGAAATAATAATCGTAAAGAACAAAAATACGATTGAAAACCAGGTATATATATATATATACGATGTACCGTTTATAATTGTTATATATTATAAAGATTAGAGACTATATAGAAAAAGAAAGAGAGCGAAATAAAAATTGCTTGAAATTAGACCGGTCGAGGCGACAGTGGCTGAAATGAAGGGAACGGATACACACAAGTATAAGGAAAAAATGGTACCTGTATTTTAAATACAGGAAAATTTGGCGAATGCGCTAAAAACGGTTTAAACTTAGCGTCACAGATGTGTATATATAGATTGCGCGAATCGTACACAATATACGGTACACTGTCTCGAAGGCACGAAATAGTGTGTGTAGAACGAGTGGGACAAAAACTACGATGCTGATGGGGGAGAAGGAGGCGAAAATACCGAGCGAGACGTCTAAAAAACCTCATCACATATTTTACGGGACGTGCCGTGATCACCGCACGTAGTGCCCGACTGTTGTTTACTGTTTTCTCACGATGGTTATAGCGACGCAAGGTCAACAGGATGTTTATTTTTAGAACAATAATTTTTGCTCTCTATATATAATTTTATATATATATATATATATATATATACGTATATCGCGGTCGCCGTAACGGAGATTCGACCGTAGGTCGTAAGTGTATGGTCGTAAGGTATGCCGTCGTATGCGCCATCGTTATACACTTTATTAAACTGCGGAGTACGTAATATTTATACAATGTAAAACGTATTAGCCGTAAGCCCGGACTCTGGACGAAATGTTTTATTAATAAATCGTGCGTTCGAGACAATTCGTCGTAAAAAACAAACATGACAATTCCGCGCGTGCGTCGGCGGGTAGTAATTATTACGTTTTTAAACGTCGCGGAATGTTCGCGAAAACGAACCACGCTATTTTACGTCGTAAAACACAATCTACTAACTACTATAGGTTCGTCATTTTCGGCAATAAGTATCCCGTGTTTTTTTGTATTTGCGTCGACGCGTCGAATGTTTAACAACTTTTTCTTTGCGCGTCGGTCAGTGGTATATATTAAACGTTTAATCCCTTTCTTCTTTGCCCGAAAATCAGCGCGATCGTGTCGTTTTTTAAACGTCTTCCCT
>JAIPRN010005405.1:0-10776 GCA_025469175.1 Geopemphigus sp. TES_GeoC_2020 | reverse complement strand
AAAAAAAAAAAAAAAAAAAAACACCATACACACGCGCGCGCCTACTTTCGAGAAATCGGACGATCTGGCGACGACGCTCTCTCTGGTTTGTTTCCCTCTCCGTTTTCGCCCTCGTCCCGCCGCCGCTATTTCTCCAGAAATTAATTGGACGAAACGCGCCCGCGCGTCCATAAATATATATATGTACCGAGCGGGTAAGTTCCGGGACCGAGATAAATCCCGGGAGCGGGATCGCAGCCGACGTAATTATCTCGGCTTATACGCGTGTATTACAAACCGTCTCGCCGCGTACGTTTTACGTTTAATAGACGCGCACGGGCCCGGACTACCGCCTCCGAAGTAGAAGACGACGTGATTTTTATGGTTAGCCGCGACCTCGGGGACCGCCGTGCGCTCGTTATACATATATATATATAAACCGGCGTGCGTGCAGAAGAGCTACGTTTATCCGAGATTCGGACGGCGGCTGTAAATCACGGGCAAAAACATACTAACCCTTCGGGTAGCCGAGTTTAAATTGTAAGTATTTTACTTAACCGTGCGGCGCCAAGGTAGCGATCGTCCCGGAAAGGTCGACAATTTATCGCGCGCCTCCCCGCGAATCGTCTTCCATTTCCACGTTAGCGGCGGATGTTGGAGGTCTACGTTCAATTACGAAACGTTATCCGTACGAAGGTGTCGTTGCGCAGAGACGACCGCGCGATAGGTGTTACTCGCATATAGACCGTTGACAAATGTCTTTTAGCCTAAAAGACGGTTTTATATATATATATATTTATCGTATTCCCGAACGAACCAAATAACCGTATCTAGTACCCGTATTAATTACGGTGACCGGATTTTGGACTTGAGTAACACCGGGACGTGCGGGTTTACCCGGTTCGTACGCCCAATTTATTATTATTCGCTATTATTAAGTCGACGAAACGAATAAAACCGTAGTTTCGACGCGCACGTGGCCTTATTAACGTCAGTCGAGAGTAGAACTACTCCCGGAATTTTCCGCGATTATTGTCGATCGACCGAAGTCCGAAGTTAATAATTTCCGTAGTCGGTCGTATATTAGTACAAACGCGAACCCGGTGGTACGGCGGTAGTCCGTTTCTCGACGGGACCGTCCCCGGTGACGCGAACGATTATTTTCGAATTCGAGCGCGCGACGACTGGTTTTGCTGGAGAAACGACGCGTTCCCGGTAATGGATAGTACACGCGATTTTCGGGAGACATACACGTACGTATAATTTTAGTAGACGCGTCCCGGTCGTAGGTGGTCAGGAATTTCGAGAAAATGGCAGTCTACGGCGCAACGCGATGTTTACGTGGACCGTACGGCGGCCGTTTTAAACGTTCGGGACGTCAACGCCGCCGTACGATAAACTACGTACGGTGGTAACCGTTTGTGTTTAACGTTTCCAAATGTTACGGTCCAAAACGTCTTTCCACACGGAAATTCTCTCAGCGTTCGCGTTTTAACTACCCCTCTCCTCCTATGCGCGCGCGCGCGCGCACACACACACACACACACACACACCCGTCCGGCCGTTTGCATTCGTCAACACGGACACGTTGGTGTATACCGCGCGGCCATCGTCAATCGTCGCGTCCGGGCGGTTGAGGGGGACGCCCTCGAATTTCTTTTCTTCGCGGCAATTTACGTCTCGTACGTCCGCCGTGTTTTCCCGAAATTCTTCACCGGCCGTCCGTGTTCGCGTGTTGAAATACGTACCGAACGTAACACGTTCCGGACGGGGCGTACCCGAAAATCGGGTAACCGAATAGAGTAACCGGTCATGCACACGGATTTCGACAAAGTCGTAGACTCGTTGGTGGTGATGGTGGCTGTTTGTTGGGAGGGAGCGAGGGGGGGGGTCTTCGAAGGCGGGTTGCTAGAGATGGCCCGCACACGAAGCTCGGATTACCATCGCCGTCGTAATTATAACGATACCGGCTCGTTCGATAATATTTCCTAGATACGAACGCACAATATTATCGTCGCGTCGTATATTTTACGCGCCCGTGACGTACGAGCGGCGGCGGTCGTTATCTGGACGGCGTACGCGTAAAATAACGTGCACGTTGTGTGTACCGACCATCGATACGGTAACCGGTTTCCGGTAAAGGTCCGCGCGATTGACCTTCCCAACCACGGTATCGATAGGACGATAATAATAGTTAACGACAAGCGTGTGTGTGTGTGTACGTTCGTATGTCGCGTAATACGGCGTCGGTCGGAACGGGCGGCCGTTGTACGTGCGCGGAAGGGTCGGCTTTTTTTTTTAATTAGCGCTCGCGGTCCGCGCCGCGTTTCCTGGCGAGGGATTACGTGTATTTACGTTGGCCCGACGGGATACGGGTGTCCCGGCGACTGTGGGGGATTTTCGGTAAAACGACGTTGGCGCGTCGCGGCGCGCTCGAAATTAAAATCCGCTCTCGAGTCGAACGATAAAACGACGCGACGCGTTCTCGCGGTTGTCGACCCCCCACGCAGGAAATTAAACATCCCCGCGGCGTACTGTATACGTGAGAAGACTCCAATCGAGTTCAACCCTATTCGTGTATTTGTGTATACACATACACGCGCGCGCGCCATAAATAACGACGCTGCGCGTATAAATAAACTGTACGCCCCGCGTATAAATAACAATATTTACAACGTACGTTGTGTACCTATACAGAGTTTCTATGTTCGTTTTAGATACGGCGAAGTCTTATTAGCAAGTGGGCGGAATCGTCAACCACTTCACCACCGCACCGCCCGATACGTACACGAGACGTACACGCCGTCACAGATTTCTGCGCGAAGCCAATGTGAATGCCTAATCGTGGACTCCCAAATTCAATCAGGTTATTTCCCGAACAGGTAAACGCTACCCGTCATCGTTATAATATATTTATACGAAACGCTCGTTTGATCAACTCGCCGTATTTCTCCGGTGGGAACCACCACCGGTTCGGTTTCGATTTCCTAAAAACTATACGGGATACCGTGCGGTAAATATGCGCGCGACGTAAATGGATAGACAGACCGTACACGTGCGCGACAACCGAAACGAATAATTATAATGAAAGAAATAAAAAAGTAGACACAATTCCGTGATACGTAACGGGCGTATCGTCGTGGACGCGTTTGGATTACGGAACGCGATGGTGTTCGTTTTCCCCATGGCCAGACCGGTTCTCGGAGATTCTTATCGAAAATGAGAATATTTAAATACGTATCGCCCGGCCGAACGCAACGCCCCTTGAGTTATTTATGTGAGTTCCTTTTGGTTTATGCGTCTGGCGCGAGAGCGTTCGTCGTTTTTTTTCATTTCTTTTAAGGGTAACCGCGCGCATCTGCAGATACACCGTGCGTGCCCGCGTCAAGTCCCATCAACTCCCATAGCGCGGTTCCCTCGTCCCGCACAACCGATAATGAAGTACAGACGTCCTTAGAACGCGTAAAAACTCAAAATCGACCCCGCGTATCTGGAACGGATAGACCAAAATCTATTCCGTCGTTTACGATAATAATTCTATAGAGACACGGCGGAGGAGGACAACACGTGTTGCGCGTGAAAAATATTATCCGTACGTTATTATCGACGACGATAAAAACAAAAAGAAAAGAAAAACGTGTTCCGAAGACCAAAGAAACGTGCCGAAACCGCCGATAGATATATATCGTCCATGCGCCTACGTACAACATGCATACACACATACAGGCGCGTATACGTCACATACGTACTTAACGTAGAGACGAAAATGGCGTTGCCTACGAACCATACGTGTGTCACGCGCTAATCACGACTGTGTACATCGTGTAGCGTGTAAACAAACGACGCGTGGAACGCGCGCGCGTACGTTTCCGAAAGTCGGATACAAAACGCGGGCCGACGGCGCGCCCTTAACGATTTCGGTTAGTCGGACGTTTCGGACCGCGCGTAATTGTTCGCGTTATTACGAATTCCGCCGGATGACACGACGATTGCATTTCATTTTTTCGCGAAAGTACGTCTCCTCCGTTCGAATCGAACGAAACGACAATAATCCGAGCCGATACAAAGCGTTTTTACGCGCGCAAACCCACGACGGCGGGGCAGCGTCGCGAACTTTTCGTCGCGCTAATTCGTTCCGCACGTGTACGCAAGTACGAACGAACAGAAATATAAATCATTCCGAACACGTTAGGAGCGCGAATCGCGGCCAGGCCGTCGATTTATTTCGCGATTTACCTACGCGTAACAATAACGTACGCCGAGTCGCGTTTTTCCATTATAAAACTGTCGTCGGAGCGCGGAGAGCGCGCGCAGTCGACCAATGTAAACACGACACGTACATTGTACAGTATATATTTATTTATTTATAAACCGACACGTGACGACGGCGAAAACCGTTTTACAACGTTAATATAAACGTGTACGTATTTTTACTTGGCCCAAGACGATCGTAATGCCACGCGTGCGACAATGGGACGGTTCTTATTCGTGTACGGCCATAAAGCGATTTTTCAAATCATACGTTGGAAGACCGACGCGTTACGTAGCGCCGAGACGGTGGAATATATACCTAGGGTGTTACAAAAACGAATAACACGCGACAATAAATCGTAAATTGTACCTAACGTACGACTATATATATATATATATATATATAAAGATTTTTGAATACGCGCGTTTTAAATAAAAAAAAGTCCATTAAATACGGTACGTATGTAGGTACTATAGAAACACGGGGAGGAGATTGGATCCGGTGAAAACCGCGATAAAATAATATTTCGAAAAAAACGATTCGATTGACGTTTGAAGGAGCTTTGCTCGTAGATTTTATGTCGCATATATATTCGTCGTACCGAACGGCTAGATAATATATTTATATTACGTACTATAAATACGTAGTGCGTGTATACATACCGGACGTGAGCGAGAAGCGCAGTTTTGGGGGGCTTGCGGAGCACATGTGGTGTTGTACGTATAGGACATCGTGTTCCAGCGGCGAGTCTTTTGACGGCCGCCAACGAACAACACACATGTGTATGGCGTCGATCTTGTCGCGTATACGCGTATATATATATATATAACTATAACTATACACGTACCCCCAATTATATTTGTATTTTTTCCCTTCTCGTTCCGCCTATATATATATACATATGTTATCTCGCCAACTGAAAATCTCCGCGTTTATCTCTCGCTCGACGGGTGCGCACGAACGCGCGGCGTACGTTTAATTTTACATACGCGTTTTTTTTTTTATCCGCGCACGACCGAAGCGCACAGTTTCGGCATCCAATTTGTACGCCGATCGTTACGCGATTTACATTTAGAGTCACGAAGGCGCGCTTGAACGGAAACCGGATACCGAAATACGCTCGCCGCTCGTGTCCCTCAAACGCGTCGACGACTCCGGGACGACGCGTAAATAACACTCCTCTGGTCGTCGTCGTCCGTACGAGTCTTCAACACGGTTAACTTTTGCCATCGGTTTTGTAATACAACCGCTCGTGTAAAACGTGTACGTGCGTTATTAGTACGAGTCTCGTTAAAACGCTAACGTGACACTCGCCGCAAGTTGCGACGCGTGTGCGTATATGGTTATTTCAATTTTGAACCTGCCGCGACAACGTACGACGCGCACAATTTCTCGCGACGGTTTTTATTATGAACGTACGGGAAACTATCAGTTAATACCATCGGCCACCTCCCCTGAGTACGTTGTTGTAACCCGTACGTTTTGTAAAACCACCGTCCCGAATAATCGGTTCGCGTTGGTTTTCCTAGATACTCGACGCCTATAATAGCGAAATTAGTAGACCGACGAAAACAAAAACGTGTGTTGAAAAAGGCGTTTAAAAAGAGTTTTGAAAGTAAACGCGTCTCGTCGAAACGTTACACGTTTAATGTTTCGTCGACTCGTCGACGACGAAAAGTCGGTGACGTACTGTGTTTGGAAAACGTGTCACGTTTAGATACGATAATAAACGAGTCGTCTGAAAAATCGGACGAATATTGCGGAACGCCCGAATGAGCCTGTTTACAGTGTACGGTATAATGTCGTAGATATAGTATATATATATACACGCCAACGAGCTCGCTCTTCCTCCGTCGCATTACGGAAAGCGTGCGTTGCAAGTACGAAGAACCTTACACCCGATGTAACCGCGTACCCGAAACTTTGTCGGCGATACGTTCGATTCCGATGGCCGAACGCAACGAGTGCTACTACGGCGGTTGTAAACCGTTTCGAAACCGACGCGAAACGTAAACAGCCCGCGAACGCGAATTACGGAAACGTTTAATTGTTCACGTCGTCGAGATATGTATTGATAGACGACAACTCTAAAACGGCGTTTGTTATTTTGTTCACAGGTTGCACTGTTTGTTGCCCGCTATCACTCTGGCCAGCGTCCAAGGTAATTACCCGGGATATTCGTAGATACGTACACGCGAGTGCGTACGTAGTCGCGCGCGTATTATCGTCGTAAATTTTGTACAACGTACGCGCGCGCGCGTATTATATATTGTTCGAAAATCGTTGTTCGTGTTTGTATCGTATCCGCGCGGACCACGTCGCGGCCGGTCTATTATTATAACGATACCCCGGGTACGGTTTTTTCTTTTATAACTAAATTATCTTTTTCACCGTATAACGCGCCCGCGCGGCATCCAGAGGACCTCCCGCGGTTGCGCGCGTCCGCGTGGACCAGTCGAAAATCGTATAACGAGCCGACATGCCTCGTCACAAAGATGGCCGCCGCGAGACCGGTCGGACTGATAGAAATCTAGTTGCGACTCGATAACGGAATGGAAAAAAAATCCTCGTTTCACGTGTATACGTATATATACATATATATATATATATTATCGTCGCGCAATTATAGGTAGAACAGTGCCCCGCGTAAAAATAGTTGACGCGACGCAGGTGGACGTCGACGTCTTAATACTTACACGCCTATATATGTATATATACAATTACGTATCGGACATCTTTATTTGTAGACGGCTGCGTACGGTCGGACGATAGTTTCTCGCCCGGAGAAGAGACATTTTCGAGTATTTTTTTCGGTCCGCTTTTTTCTCACGGACACGAACGTTTTCCGTCGTAAAACCCTCCGCACCGCGTTCACCACTCGCCCGACGTCGTCGTTATATTTAACGTTTACAAATTGAATTCGCGCGTGCGGCCGACCCCTCTTGAAGCGCATTGTATACACACCGACCGGGTTGCTCTCGTCGCCGTTGTCGGGTCGCTCGCGTCGACCTACGCAGCGTAATTTTCCGTCTCACCGGTCAATAGACACACGCGCGTATACATTTATTATATAATAACGTCCTCTTCCTGGCGAAAATAGTTCGCGCCCCGCCTTCCCCATCCCGAAACACCGGGTTTCCGCTTTTGTTTTCGCTTTTTTCCCCGCACGTCGGCCGAGTTTTTTTTTGTGTTCGTCGCGCCCCATTCACGTCGCCGATTTTGTTTGCTCGAGGGGCTGAAAAATCGTATAGGAACGCGCGCGCGTATTTACGCGCGGGTCGAGAGTCAACACCGTCTTTGTGACGACGACGCGTTCGATACGTCGTCACTGGAAGGGCCCGTAAACCGACAAAATTGGCCGTCGTACAATGTACCGCGAGAAATTCGTCGTGCGGCGCGCGCGACGCCGAACACCTTTGTGTTTATTACGGCGCCCCCGTCCGCCGTCGTCGGACGGTACGGTGATGTTTTCACGCGTCGTTTCGTACTCCTTCACACTTTTGGTTTTCGTCTTTAAACGTTATAGAAACGTAATCCGTGTCCCGGACGCGTTCCGAACGGTCCCTTTCCCGCGTCCTAACGGACAAATTTCTAATCCGCTGCACCGGGCCGTCCCTGCCGCCGCCGTTGGCTATTTTTATTCGATCTATTGTCCTCCATCCCGCGACCGACCCTGGAGTTTCGGACCGTCGCCGACGAACCTAGGATTACTATTTCAAATAAAACGGTCCGCCGCCATTTCCTCGATCGTCCGAGGAGCTCTCCGGGTACGGGATCCACTGATCGTCGGACACCGGCAGACGGCCCGTGATCGGACGAAGATTGGCGTTCGGTGGTTTACTTGGTCGTACGAAAGTATACGCGACGAAAACCCGAACAGGCGCGTGAAAAATAACGACCGTAGGCGACGGTCGCGGAGTACGCGCGCGGCCATATTGTAAATATTCGGCCGCCAAAAGGGCGCCTTAGGAGTCGTTATGGCGACGGCGAAACGTTCCGTCTTTTTTTGTGCGCCGCGCGATTGTTGTTGGCGCGTACGGTAGCGGTGTTCGTGTTGTGTTTTTTTTTTTTTTTTTACTCGGAGGCCCTGAGAGCAGCGCTACCGCACGTGCCGGCGGCGAGCAATCGCGATCGGGACGCGCGCTTAGTTGCCGTCCAGTCCGCCGGGCGGCGCGCGGCTAACCGCGGCGGGGCGTGCGAGTGTGCGAGAGAGCGAGCGACAGTGCGCGGGCGCGCGGGCCCGTCGGAGCGAGCGAGAGAACGGTAACACCAGCAGGCACGCGCACCGTGGCGACGGCGGCCAAACGAAACACCGAACGACTGCGACGACGACGACGACGCCGCCGCCGCCGCTGCTCGTGTCGGCCCGTTTGTGAGTCGTCGGGCGCGGTGTGTCGTCACCCGTCATCGGCGGTCGTCACTTCTCACGTCAGTCCCGCTCTCGCGCACAGTGCGTACGAAGGTCCGGACCTCTGCCGCCGCTGCCGTACCGAGCACACGCGCGCCCGTCCCGCGGTCCGGAAACGTTGTTCCGAACGGGTGTTTCGTTTTTTCGGTTTATTTTTTTTTTTACGCGCCCACGTTTCGCGAAAAAAATTTTTCGAACTCGCGCGATTTTTCTCTATTTTTATTTTTTTTTACGCCGTACGTCGTCGCGTCCCTCCACCGAACCGGGTAACAACGCGCAGCCGCCCGCCGCCGCCGTCGTCGTCGTCGTCCGCTCGTATTATTTACGATGTGATTGCAATAAACTGATCTGGGACTTATATTGTGTTCTGTTGCCGGTACCCGCAAAACCAACACCGTCGCCGGGCCACGCGCAACCACGTCGTAAACATCCCGACCACCGACCGCGCGCGCGCCACCGGCCGTTTCAACCACTAACCCCGGACGAAACCACAACAATTATCATCATCGGCGACCTCGGGGACGCTGCCGTCGGTACGCTGTACGGTGGCGGCGAACACGATGTTACCACCGGAGCAGGGTGCCCGACCCCGACAGCCGGACCCGGGCTGAGCTGGTGGACGATGATGAACGGCGGCCTGTACGAGGACAGCCCGCCGCCGCCACCGCCGACCGTGTCGCTGCACCCGCCACCGCCGGCGCCGCCGCCGCCGCTGCCACCGTCGTCGTCTGATATCGCGCGCACCGCGGCGGCGGTCGCCGCCACCACCATCATTAAGACGTCGCCGTCGTCCACGCCGATCGCGTCGGCCGGGACGTCGCCTCCGCCGTCGCAACAGCAACAACAGCAGCAACAGCAACAACAGCAGCAGCAGCAGCAGCAGCAGCAGCAACAGCAACCGCCGCCGTTGTTGCACATACCGGCCAAACGGTTGCAAGCGCATTCGATCGGTGGCGGAGGCGGTGGCGGTGGTTACGAGTGCATGGACACCGCGGCCGGTTCGGCGGGCGTCATCAGACACTCGCACCACCAGTGGAACGCGTACTCGCCCGCCGTCGTCGATCACGCCGCGTTCGACCAATACGGCACGCCGCACCATCACCACCATCATCATCAGCCGGTAACACCGACTTATTATAACCTGGCCGCGGACGCCGGCGGTGGCGGCCACCATCATCACCACCATCACCATCACCGTTCGCCCATGGACAGTGGCGCCCGTAAACCGCCGTCGGCGTTGCCGTTCTGGTCGCCCGCAGCCACCGACTATTGCGGCGGTGGTGGCGGCGGCGGCGGCGGCGGCGGCCTCTCGAGCAAATACACCAACGGAGTGGGCGGCGGTGCCGTGACTCCGTGTAGCAGTTCCGCGGGACCGCCGATCGCCGACCACCATCACCAGTTCTCCCAATCTTGGTGCACCAACTATTCGCCGTACACCACCAGCACGACGTCGTCGTCGTCGTCGTCCGTGGCCGCAGCGGCCGCGGCAGCGGCAGCGGCCGCCGCGGCGTCCAGACACTCGTCCGGCGGCGGTGCCGCGGACACGCCGCAACCAGCGTACCTGCAGACGACCAGTCCGGTGGACGAACGTGGCGGCGGCAACAACAACAACAACAACTCGTCCCGGATGACGTCGGGATCGGGTGACGGATCGGCGACGGCCGGCCCGTTCGGTCACGACAACGCGTATCCGCCGGTGCCGTCGGTTCCGGTGCCGCCGCCGCCGTCGTCGTCGTCGCTCAGGAATTACGGCGGTTCGCACGACGCCGTCACGTCGTCGCCTTACCCGCCAACAGGTACGTTACGCGATTATTTCGTCCGGTGTATGTGTTCGTTTTTCGTACGTTTCCCGACGTTTTCTACCCGAAATCGGAGCGTTCGTCGTCGTCGGCGGCCTTTGGTTTTTGGCGTCGCGGCGCGATTGCCCTAAACGAAATTCCCGCCGATACGCGTCGCGTTCGTTCGGGAATTCGGACATAAATAAAACGATTCGGAAACAAACACGGCCCGCAACGACGTAATATATTACGTTTTTATTTCCCCTACTCGCCCTTCCCCTCTCACCTAAATCCCGGGTACACGCGTTCGTATGTGTGTGTGTGTATGTACCGCCTTACGCGGGATACGTGCGCGCTTG
>JAIPRN010005404.1:0-10784 GCA_025469175.1 Geopemphigus sp. TES_GeoC_2020 | reverse complement strand
TTACCTACTAAATCGATAAACAATTAACAGCAAATTATTTTAATTTTCAACCAAATTGTATTAATTTTCATATATTATTTTTATATTATTCATATATCATATTTTTACGTAAATAAATTTTTTATAACAGTCGATTACATTTTAAAAATTGAAATGGTCGTAATTTTATTCCCTAGATACTTTACCACGTTACGTCATTCTATGTACTGGTTTTCTAAAATCTTTGGAATTCGTTTAATTTAAATATTTGTAAGTATAGATTTTATAGATATATATTTTATTTTATATAGATTTTTTTATAATTTTTCAAATTTGCCGGATTAACGATCACAAAGAGGGCCTGTGTAAAACATGTTGACGAAATACACCAAAAGGAAACATTAACAAAATACGGGAGTTTTAACTTTATTTTACAGGTAACGTGCATTTTGATAAATTTATTTTGTTGTTTTTACGTATTTTAAAATGAAATGATTTTGTTCAGATAATTTTTTGATAGATAAATATATTTTCACGAGGAAAAATATTATATTAATATGTAAATAATGTCGATATTTTAAACATAATTGCTAGCATTAATTAATGTATTTTTATATGATGCATTGAAAAATTTACGGACATGTATATTTCATTATGGTATTATTTCAATATCATCAAGGGTAATAGTTTATGATGCATATACGCATATTGAGATCTCTATAAAAATTATTGAAGACGAATATGAGGATTTTAAACCAATGATAATTCAACTTGTAATCGAATTAATGAGTTTCTAATTATTATTTACTGAAATGTATAATTTTTTTAGCTCTTTTCGATTATTAAACATTAAATTACGATATATTATTTTTCCATGGTCGATTATTAATCACTAATTATTATCCGTGAATTCCTAGAAAAATAGTAAAACAAAATGCATGATTTTACAAAGACGGATTATTTTGATTATTTATGGTTATTATGTATACACACTTTATTTTTGTTTTGTTACATATTCAATGGCAGTTAAAATATTAAGCAAAATCATTTTTAATTTTAGAAATCTGTTTTAATACTGCAGTTGTAACAAAAATAATTTTGGTATTTTTAAATCAATACATCTTCGCTGCATGACAATTTATAGGTACGTATATCATTGTACTACTTTACCTACAGTATGTTTAGGGAATGATTAAATATATGAAGTTTCGTTTACAATTTTGCTAGGCAAAAAATTTGTTTTTAATAATTTTTAATCTATAGTTAAAGTTTATTATCGTTAGATCATATGTACTTGTGATAATTAAAACAAAAAAGAAAAAAAGTCCTATTATTTATTAATACGGAATTTTTCAAACCTTTGTTTCGGACAAAGTAAAACCGTACATTGTTTAAATTTTTATTGTGTTTGTATTTTCATCTGTTTTTGTATACGGACTTGGCAATTTTTGTAATTATCTGTATAGAAGTGGTAGCGTTATTTTTCTAAAAAATGTTTACGTTTTAGAATAGGAAATATTTTTCGATCTTTTGACACAAAGGCATTAAACAATCGATTTATTTTATCAGTAAATTAAACAAAGCTACACAAACACACACACACAATCATAGTAAAAATAAAAATAGACCAGTATAATATATATAAGTCCATGTTTCGATACGTTCCAGTGGAAACATTTAATTCTTATTTTCACGAAAAACCATTGTTAATGTTACAGTTATAGTAGTAATGCCATTATTTAAACTATTTTTAAACTACTACTATAGCAGTAGTAACGAAAATACCTAAACTTATTAAATTGTTGGTAAAACAATAACTGTCTACGAATGTGTTAAAAGAATTGTTCCATTGAGGTAGGAATGAATACCCATTTAACGCACACCTTTAATTACAATAAGCTATAAATACGCTTTACTTACGTGGCATTCACAAATGCAATTTAGAATTGAATTTATCAAACGTAATATACGTATAAGAACAATTATCGAAAGTCGTGTCTATTGGAGCCATACATTTATTTCCTGAATACATTGGAAGTGTTTGTAGCGATACGACCAAATTACGATCGTTTTCGATCACCAAATCGTTCCGTCAGTGTAAAATATCGGACAGTAATATAATATCGTATTCAAAAAATCACGGTTTGAGTGCTAGCAGGTAAATAAACGAGAATGCTATATACCTAGATACTGTGGATTTTAACGTCGATATACGCTTTGCAATATCAACACAAACTTAAACAAACATTCAATTTGAACATTGTTAAACATATAGGATTAATATGAATTTAATACGAATTTGTTGAATAACGTTCAAAATATTGAATTTAAGGGTTAGGTCACTGTTTGGCGATTAGTTGTCACGATTTTCTCGCGAATTATCAACAAATAAATATCTCAGTAAATATCTTCTCTGAACCGTGGAGTACATATATGTCTGTTTTTACTATACCCAGTGTTTATTACTTCAATAACTTCTTATATAAAAATTTAAAACTAAATATACGTAAAATCGAAACCAAAAAAAAAAATTACAACTTGTCCCGCACCTAGGAAAGAAAAAATACCATTAGTCGTACCATCCAAGATATTATTCGATAAATATTACTCTAATATGTCAGACGAATTACATAAAAAATTTAAATGGCAAATTTGATATACTACTTTGAGGTGTTTTCAATAATAAATGTATTTCCTTTTAAAAATTAAAGTATTTTTCTGATGTTCTCATCAGTATTTCAATAAAGTTTCCAGGAAATTATAAAAAGGAACCTCGTTCGATAAAATTGTATTTTTTGCGTGCAACTGAGAAACATTTTCCGACTTTATATTAACCCACCTACTTCTATGTCAATGATATCGTTTGAAAATAAACGTTTAATACAATTAACTGAAATACGATTCAGAAATATTTATATATTTTAATAAACTTAACACGCTTGAAAAATGGAAGATTAAGAAGAATTCCTCAATAATTGTTTGACAATAATATTGGTCGATTGATTCTCCTGGAATTTTTTTTTCTTTTAATTTTGATATATTATTTGTGTGACATAATTTGACAGGCTTGATATTCTGAATCTAACTGAATTTTTAATTTCCAATAATATTTCGTACATACATTAATTATCTTTGTAAGTGTTCAGTTGATATACATATGTTTCATTTCATGAACACGTGTTTGAGAATTTTTCACTTTTTGACAATAATTGCGCAAACGTGATTGCGAAAAAAAAATTAATGTGTGTGCGTTGTCTACAATGACTTATATAAATAATGTTATTTACGTGTTTATTTTCAAAGTGTTTCCCGTCTTTGTTTTTTAGTTCCAATTGTAATTTCCAAAAAACAAACGGAAAATATAAAAAAAATAGAAATAACGATGATTGTTGACGATTAGCTTTAGAGTTTATTCGCGTATAATCATTTTTAAATGTAGAATGGAGCAACTAGGGAAATTGTAGACATAATAGCTATTTAAATTATCGTCATCCCGGACGACATAGCTAGGAATCGTAAAACTATAACAGCATTTCGACAAATTATCGTGGCGTCATATTTTATTGATACCCACACTTCGGTCCGATACTAATCTTGGTGTTTCGAGTTTGTCGTACTATATTATTGATGTTATTATTAAACGAACGTAATACGGTCTTAAGTGAAACACATTCGGTGTGCCGCAAAAACGGTGAAATGCCTCATACATAAATATGAAAATTGTATATACTTTTCTTTACCTGGGTATTTGCAAGGCGACCGCGTCTAAGCTATCGGATGGTGTCAGCGGCGGTTTCTCGAACAACCGGCTTGGGGCCAGTGTCAGCTGATGTCTTTGCCTCATGCCTCGTTTCCGGCGTTTTTTTATTTCCTCCTCACGGCGAAGGTTGTGTAAACGAAAGAAGAACATTGACATTCTGAAAGAGATTAGTTTTTTTTTTGTAACGATCATTATAATTATTATTATCATTATGCGATAATAAAAATAAAATCATCGCTCGGGTTTGTACGGTCGAGATCATTTTGTGCGATAAATAATGGTATTGTTATTTCGGTTTGTGGAGCATTGTAAATACGACGTAGTACTGCGAATAAGACTAACGGAAGGTAAAATGCTTTTGGCGGGGAAGGAAAGAGAATGAAAAATGTAGCATTCTATATTTGTTCGAAACGTTTTGGAAAACTTATCTAAATTTTTATCATTGGTTTTTTTTTAATGTTACTTACTAATGTTATTGTATTTTTAAATTTGAATGTTTAACTTATACAATGATTATTTAAAAGTAGAATAATTTTTTTTTAAAACAGTACTATTAAATGAAATTATTGATCAAATTATTATCGTAATGCCCTATAAGTAAGAGTAGATACCCTTCGCGCTATACTTACTTCCCTGTTTCCATTAATTTGTTTATCAATTACAAACTAGTAATAATTATCATTAACTTATAATAAGCGTATATTTTAAGTATAAGTAAAATTGACGATATTATTTTTAAAATAAATCTGTAATTACAGATTTAAATTGCACTCGTCTCCATACAGGAACAATTTTGATGTTTTTTAACAATTTTTTTTTAATTGTTTTATATAGTATATGAAATATAAATATGAAATGTTCTATAAATTCGTGATGAATATCAAGTTACCATCGACGTCCTTATATGAAATTATACGCTTCATAATCGACTTCCTATACATGAAAATTGTATTCCACTATAACTCGTAATCATTAATAGTATTTAAATTACGATACGTGTAAATCCTTGAAGCAATTTAAAAAAATCGTAAAAGTGTATTAAGAATGTGCATTATTCAAATATTATTTCTAATTCTGGTTACATATTTAAGAATTCTAGATCGAAAATATATTTGCATCGAAATCTACGAACTATGCAAAAAGTAGACTAAAAATAAATTTATATTTCCCGTAATTTTAATTTTAATCTTAATTTTGAAAACTATTTCTTGTCATGGTGTGATATGTAGAAAATGGAGGTCGAATTTTATTTTTTATTTATTTAACAAAATTATTCCGTTATTATTTTTTTTATTTATTTAAATATCAGTAAATTAAATGGTCACAGAACGAAAATATATTTTCGTCATAACGTTGAATATACACTAACGTAACCAAATCAATTTTTATTAAAAATATGTTTATTTTTTATCCTCCTTTGATAGTAAAATATATGACTTAAAATAGTCTTTTTAAAATCCTTAAATTAAATTTATTGTTTTCCTTTAAAATAATTACGAACAATTCATCTACTAATTGCAAATTCTGAAAACACTAATATTAACCTTATTAAAAGATTTTTACAATTATGGTTGGCTGGATTAAATGAGTATGTTATATTATCTAGTCAAACATGTGAACTATTGAAATCAGGTTTGTCATAAATAGATTTATATTAAAGTCAATTAGGGTAAATCGATTTAGGTTTGTCGAAAATAAAACCCATTTGAATTTTGTTTTAACGTTAAAAAAACGTTTATTTTAATTATAATTAGTTAGATATAATCATTTTGATGAAAACTATCGATATTACAACCAATTAACAAAATATACGATAGTAAGGTGAAGAAATATAAAATAAAATTAGATAAAGGTAAGGGACTCATAAGTTAACGGATATCGTACGATGTAACGAAAAATTGACGAACATTGGTAAGTGTTCTGAGCAAATTTAAACCTGACTTCTAAGAGGTTTAGAGAAAGGGAAAGTAATATGTTTGCTATTATTTTTATCATTATTTAAGCTTAATGCCTAAAAAAATCTTAAATTTTTAGTGATACAAAATATAAAGTGTTAAGATATTATTATTATGAACACTTCTATAGAATTCACAGTAAATCAGTCTCAGCGTGAAACAAATGTCTACAAACGTCATTTGTTTTCATTAAAAAATATTAACACACATTAACGCGAGCTAATGGTAAACGAAATTTTTTTGTATAGCTATTCGCAATAAGAACTAGTTGTTCGTTATAAATATAATATTATACCGAGTATTCTCTAATCAATTAATGCTGATAGCAAACACAGTAAGGTGTAAATAATGAACTTGATTAATTTAAATATTAGGTATTCGTCTAATTTTATGTTAAATATGTGCATGAAATCATAGAGTTATACAATACATTGTGCAATGACAACACTATTTAAATCATGTAAATATCCGTGAATTTCATTATTTAATATTTGCATTATATGAATAAGTTAAACAAACAATAATAAAATCAATCTACACATTATTTCATGTTATCGGACCACAACAAATAAATATTTTATATTTTTTTAAGACAAATTATTGTCAATAAATAAATCAACATACATCAATCGTGACATATTATTATTACGTTTATTATTATTATTATTATTATTATTATTATTATTATTATTATTATTTATGAGTGAATATAAGCTCCAATTGATTCAACTACAATAATATACTATTACTCAACGTGAATATTAATTGAGGGAAAATGCATATTGTAATTCAAAGTTCTATAAATGTCATCCATTATACTCGTTCTCTAAAATAACACAATATGCTTAAAATGATTTGAAATCACTTTTGCGCAGAATATTACTGAATATCTAGGTCATTATCAGTGAAACATATCAACAAAAGTCTACCACAAGCTTGACATGAAATACATTATACTCGGATTTATCTAGGCAATAATAATAATAATAATAATAATAATTGTAATTGCTTGAAACAAAGTTAAAGTTATCGGTGAACTCTACACGACTGTAGGACTTAGACAAAAAAGCGTTTTTTATAAAGATTTTTCCTATGACATTTTGGAGATGAAATCGGGTCTTATCCGTCCATTTTTATAATATCGTATATGGTTAAAACGATACATCAAATCGTTATATAATTTTTCGGTATGTAATTTAAGCAAAGCAAATAAAAAAGTTTTTATGCTCAAAATCCCTCTAACAATTTCAACAAACTTTAAGTTAGCATAATATTATGTACAATTTTCGCGTGAATATTCCATTATATAATACAAAAACACTTATGTAGTCTGAATATTATTTACTGTTAAGAGTTAATTCGAAAATGTACATACTTAATTTTGTAATTATATTAACTTATAATTTTATTTTCAAACATATCGTCGTTGTTTTCGGAACTCTTATGTACATTTACAAAATTGACATAAAATTTAATATAATGCTAAACAAAAATATTACTAATTCTGAATTAAGTTCAAATGAGCAATATTTTTTTTTTTTTGATATTATAGGTAATAAAAAATATCCAATGGATAATAATAAACAAAAATTACGAAAATTAAGAACGTAGTTCGCTATAATCACCAAAATCTTAAATATTAAATTACGCGTTCTTGTAGCCGATTTCATACATTTTTACGAAATTCGTGTAAATATATATAACGGGACAAATGTAGATAGACAGATCAACGATAATTGAACGAAATCGATTGGAGGTCATGTATCATTGGCTTGAGTTTCCATTCAATCCATGCTGTTGTAGGGTTATAACGTATTTTATGTAGTTTTGTCAACGGATAAAAGAAATAAACGAAATCTACAACTTTTCTACGAGTATCATACATAAATATTATCATTAGATCTTGAATGTTATGGGATTAGCGAGGTGTTTTGATATTCTACCGATTTATAGAGGACAAACGTATATTCTACAAAGTCTTGTTTGAAAACAAAAATTTTAAATGGGCGTTATTTTTCGAATCATTCAATGTTTCCGTACGTATTTTTGTGAAACGATTATCATGTTTCATTTTAATTTTTTTGACAATACGGTCAACGAAAAAAAACACATTACTTTCTTGGACGGTGGACCGGGGAACCGTCTTTAAATTAAAAAAATCCAGTACTACAAAATATAACGTCGTCGATTAATTCATCTCGATAGGTAACCATTAACAACCGTTCGTTTTATTTATTTGTTCACCATAATTCAAATAGTTGGTGTATTAAGCATTTTTTTTTTGGATATGCCTTGTCTATTTCAACGATAGTAATAATATTTTCCGCGTGGACGAGACGGACCATATACGATAACGAGAGAGCTATCGTCCGTCAGAAACTCCGTGTTGGAAAATTGTCACTCGGAATTATCGGTCTCTGCCGGTCGTAAGTCATAACGCCAGAGGCAAAATAAAAAACAATACCCGAGAAACTCGTTACCATTCAGAACTGTTTCATCCGATCGTTCGATCTCCAACGGCTATATACACTTAAACACGTATACATAATATATACATTACGTCGGACGATATTATATATATTGTATCCTTTTGTCCGTGGATATTAAATCCCTGTCATTATGCCGGACAATATGATATTTCACATCAATATCTCTGCAATTCTCTTTATCTCTCCTTTACGAACGCTACCCTCTGGTTTTCGCTTCTTCCGTCGTTTCCCGAGAATCCTCGAGTTCGCTTGTTTTTACATTTCCCTTCAAAAAGCATTTGAAGTATATTTCGATCCTCCGCAAATGACCCGTAAAACCCCGGGAATAGTCGACTATGGTCACCACACCTGAAGCGTTATCGCATTCGCTATCGGCCGGACATCGTACCACATTTATCTATAAACCATGGATGGGGCAAAGCAAATTCATCGTTTAAAAATAATCACTCGAAGGTCCATCCGATTTGATCTCCACTGAGAATATTTGTTTCTTAGTTTCAACATTTGAAAGTACTCGAT
Source organism: Geopemphigus sp. TES_GeoC_2020 (assembly GCA_025469175.1). Taxonomy (NCBI): domain Eukaryota; kingdom Metazoa; phylum Arthropoda; class Insecta; order Hemiptera; family Aphididae; genus Geopemphigus; species Geopemphigus sp. TES_GeoC_2020. Next base: position 2,082 of record JAIPRN010005404.1, on the reverse strand, counting down.
TTGTTTGTTCGTTAGTGTTAAACGTTTAACATTTAACACTACTATACATTGATAGTGATAAAAAATAGCGTTCAACAGAATTTCAATAAGATGTGTGATATTTTCGTCCGTCATATACGTACTATAGAAATAAACCGCTCTATTTTTATTATACAGTTCGAGAAGAACATATTTTGAAAATTCAAAACTGTTGACTATAACAACATCGTATAAAATATTACATTACGTATAGATTTTTATTAAGAGAACAAATAGGAATTAATTTTTTTCAAATTTGTTTTTATCATCTATTTTATTCTATAATAATTGTCATTGTGTCATTTATTCCTTTAAGGAATAATTTATTACAACATTTTAAAAGAGAAAATATTATACACACACATATTTGTATATGTCAACCTTTAATTTTTATCGGAATATTCAAGTACTAATTTTATTTTAAATCAATAATACCACAAAAATTAAATTCGAGTAAGTTACACTTAAGCTACATAAAAATATTTTTAATTCTAATCGAAATATTATAAATTCGTTTAATGTAACGTAGTTATTTTAATGACTTAATTTCGTATGTAAACGTCATATTAATTGCATTTGTCGCTATGCAGTAATCTCTGTTTATATAGAGATTCTTCTTCATAATGTTAAAAATAAATGTTATTTTAGAATAACATTTGGATATAATCCGTAACGCACATTTAATGTACGTATTTCAAAACTAAATACTTATTGATTAAACGATTACGACGCATTTCACACGTAAAATATTCATCAAAACAAATCGGTTTTCAGTTTCAATATAAAAAACATGTTTCGTATAGCATTGAATTTATTCTTTCACACAACCAATTTCTATACCGATTGGAGAATAACAATCGTACAAAACGAGTTCACGGGAAATCACCCAGCTTGATAATGGAAGTGATCATAATAATAATAATGAAACGACGACTACTGACAAACTTTACTATCTAAAAATGGACTGTATCTAGTACGTTTACAAATGTATGGTGTTTACATCGGTTACCATAACTATTATGCCGATTAAACGTACATATAACCACCGTGTTTTAATACCAGGCAATCCTAATTTTAAAATCTGGCACAACCCTGATTATATAATCTTATGGACTCTTCTAGTAGAAACACATATCAGGCGTACAAATAGAAAACCGCCGTTTTTTCTGATGATTAAAAAAATTGTAAAAAAATTTTTAAATACTCATTGTTCAAAATAATTTCCATCGCTAGCTACAACTTTTGCCCATTTTTCTGGCAGCTTCTGAATTCCTCGTCGGAAAAATTGTTCGTCTTTTGACGCGATTCACGAATCGATCCAATTTTTGGCTTCTTCGAAAGAACGAAAGCGATGTCCTGCCAGATCATGCGTCATCGATCGGAATAAGTAGAAATCAGAAGGGGCGATGTCAGGAGAGTACGACGGGTGGGGTAAGATGTCCCATTTCAAAGTTTCCAGGTATGTTTTCACTACCTTGGAAACATGTGACCGAGCGTTGTCATGCAGAAGTATCACCTTGTCGTGCCTTTCCGAGAATTGCGGGCGTTTTTCTTTCAACGCTCGACTCAAACGCATTAGTTGCGTCCGATAGACGGCTCCGGTGATGGTTTTGCCTGGTTTCAAAAGTTTATAGTACACTATGCCGAGCTGGTCCCACCAGATACACAGCATCAGCTTCGAACCATGAATGTTAGGTTTTGCTGTCGAAGTTGACGCATGGCCAGGGAGTCCCCACGATTTTTTCCGCTTCGGGTTGTCATAGTGTATCCACTTTTCATCGCCAGTCACGATACGATGCAAAAAACCCTTTCTTTTTTGCCGTTGGAGGAGTTGGTCACACGTGCAAAGGCGCCGTTCGATGTCCCTCGGCCTCAACTCGTACGGCACCCAATGTCCCAGTTTCTGGATCATTCCTAAGCTGTTTAAGCGATGAGAAACCGCTTGCTGTGTCACGCCCAATAAATTTGCGAGTTCCTGTTGCGTTCTACAATAATCTTCATCAAGCAAAGTCTTCAATTCTGCATCCTCGAACTTTTTCACGGGTCCGGGACGTTCCTTGTCTT
>JAIPRN010005403.1:0-10786 GCA_025469175.1 Geopemphigus sp. TES_GeoC_2020 | reverse complement strand
CGTCGAGAATGTAAAATCTGTTAAAAATGATTTATGTGTATTCCGTGTGTGTGTATATATATATATATATATATATATATATATATATAATTATTATACATTGCATAAATAATAAAGATACAATCTAGAAATATTAACACCGTGGTCTTGTAATAATCATTAGACAACAAAATCCAATAAAAACTATCGCGTGGATTAATCAGAGTTGTTTATAACGTTTCCCACACATTGCGATGTACATATTCATGTGTAGTTGAAATATATATATATCAATAAAATTAGCGCAATAATCGATCGAAAACGTAAGAATTTTTTTACACAGATATTATAAGGTACGTAAGTAATCGTTAATTAAAACCATTTTTAATTAACTAGGGCCACTGTTATTATCGAAATGTATGGCTTCAATATTTTTATTTTAGTTATTTATTTTTTTACTTTATTACTATATACTTTTATAAATATATATGAAGGTTTTATATTGTTAAGTGACATGTTAAATTATAAAATAACATTTATATTTACGAAAAATTAATTATTATTTTATATTTGATTGTATACTATCAAGATTTAATTCTGGAGTTCTTTTCATTTAAAAATAATAAGCGAGTTTTTAATTTATTTTAAAGAGATCAAAAATATCGAAAACGTCCTTTGAAAAATAACTTGATCTAATACACATGCACAGGCATGCATGCACGCACGCACGCACGCACTCGCACACACACACACACACACACACGCGCGCGCGCGCGCGTGTGTGTGTGTGTGTGTGTGTGTGTGTGTGTGTGTGTGTGTGTGTATATATTCAACATTACATTAGTATTTTTATCAAAACCATTAACAATAACGTTAGCTTTCCAAAAACTATAATAACTTTATCGTCTTATTTTACTGTTTCGTGTAGTGTAAAAGTAACATCAATAACGATTAGGTGTACTGATTGAGGCTCTACTACGGTTATTTACCGTTATACGAGGGCATTATTTTAACGGTTGTCAAACCGTGTAAATACGCATGTCAATATATATATACGTGCACGGTAATATGTACGAGTTGTTTTGTTTGATATCGGGCAATAACGAGTACAATTTTATCGGTACATCAATAGTAGTGGCTTCTGCGGCATAATTTGATACATCACGTGTACAATACACACAATAGCCAGACATGTGAAGACGACGCGAACGATGACGTTACGTGTGTGTTCGCTGTAACGCGCACAGTTGAACGATAAACGGATTTTAGTTCGTCGAACGATCGATTTTATTATTAATCACTTCGTTTCTCGTAATTTTAGCGTATCCAAATTGTACTCCCGACGTCGAAAATCGCGTTTATTAATTTCAGACTACCGCGGTGTCGCGTTATGTCGTCTACGATCACTCGACCCCGGTTCGCATATATGTGTTTAGGTCGGTTTTTCGCTACCAATTTCGTGCGTATGGTACGACAGCAACCAATCGTCGACTTTTTAAATACCCCGGCATCTAGCGAATACGTCAGGTGGTCTACGCCGATTCGCGAGTTCTACCGTCCCGCGGCGAACGAATTATTATTGAAATTCTTATTTCTATCGTATACAAATCCGAATGTTCCTCCTATACAACGTATGAACGTACTAAACGCCCTTCAATTCGCACGTTAACGGGAAACACTGCTAGCGCGGCCGATCGAATACTACCGTGTACACCGTTAGTTCATCGTTACCGAAAATGAGAGTATGTTTGTGACGCGTGTAAATGATTGCACAGGGACAGGAGATATTTCGCTCTTGCCGGCGCACCGTTTGCTCAAAAGTAGACGAAAGATCATCGGCGCTATCGTTACGAATAACGATGATTTTGTCGTTTTGCCCGCGACCGGGAAATCACGCGGATAACAATATTTCTATATTTGGTAAATGCAAAATACAATACCGCTCGCGTACGTCTGCGCCTACTATACACACATATATATACGAAGCGAAAAACTAACAAAAATCGAGAACGTGAACAAATATTTTCGGAAAAAGCGTTTTTGGAAATCTCGCTTTAGTGGTTCGGAAGAAAGTGTCTTTAGGGAAGTACACGGAATACAAGAACGATCGAAATGGGCGATTGTTTTTGTTTTTCGAGTATTTTACGTAATTTCCGCAACAATCCTGATTTCGAGCCGAGGTGTGCCGTCGGCCCGCACATCTATTGTTGCGAGCAGTCGGACGTGTTTCGCGGCGACAGTACCCAGCAGCACGTGGCATAAACAGGCGGCGGGAGCACGTGACGGCGGCGCTCGGCCGGGGGGGGACCAACGAATGGGCGGGCCACGCGAATCCGGTGACCAATGACGGCCCGGACCGGTTGCCCGGCGATGCGCACCGGGGCGGGGGTACGGCCGTCGCGGTCCGCCGTATGCGGGTGGACGCGAAGACGACGACGGCGCCGCAGTCTCAAACGCGCGGACGGACCGGTTCACGTGCGGTCGCACCATACATATCGTACGGGTGTCACGGCGGGACGCGCGCGCCCGTGTCTTTCGGTAGCGTAAAACTTTTCGGGAAAAACGGTTTTTCGTTTCGCGCGTTCGTCGCCGTATACGGTCAGGTTTCGGCGGTTTCATTTCGACCCTCCCCCTACACACACACACACACACACACATAACAAATACGTTCCCGTATTTCGTATTCTAATGTTCGCGCGTACGCGATACTGTTAGACGCCCAATATTCGCGGGCGTCTATCTACGCGAACTTTCCGTCGGAAATGTGAAACGCTCGTGTAAATTATCGTACGCGATCGGACGTCCGCACATCGCCGTCGTGCCATACACACTTGCACACGTTTACGTATATACCGAAACGTTCGGGTTTTCGTTTTTTCATTTTACGTTGTGTCTCCTCAAACCGTTAAGATGGATTTCCAGGCCAATTCCTCGAACATGTTCACCAGGTATTTATCTTTTGTTTTCTTCGCTCATCGACGTCGAACGTGATTTTTTACCCCGTACACCCGTGTGTTGTCCCATTCGTAATACGCCCGGCGCGTCCGAATTCGTTCCGATTAAAATTCGATATTCCCGTGTACTTAATAGACGGTTTTTGACCGTTTTCTCAACGTTTATAATTAATCCGGCGCGCGTCGGTTAAAATCGTTGGTAAACATTCCGCCGCGACTTCTACCGCCGTAGACGTAATAGACAACATCCGTAATTAGAACGCTATTAAACTTTTTCGCGGCGTGTTCGAAAGTTCGTAACTACATTTCGCAGTTTTGATATAACAAAAAACCGTGGTGCCCACATTTGTTGAGTACGTTGACGACGTTGAGACGAACCACGCTTGATTTATACGTAAAAATAACATTGACGAATATTTTTTTCCCCCGAGTAATATTTAACGATTTTTTATTCTCCATGTCTGCTAATTTTGAAAATTTCCTATCGAATATACGCGTATTAGTTATATATATATATATATATATATATATATAGGACAAGAGACGATAGAATAAGGAATTATTATAGCGTAAGCCTAAAGAGTAGCGTCGATCGGTGGATCAGATGAAAGAGAATTGACTTGGATGGTTCGGTCATGCTATGAGAAGAGACGAGTCGGGAGCAGTAAGAACGGTTATGGGAATGAACGTTAAAGAAAGAAGAGGAAGACCGAAGAAGAAGTGGTTGAACGCGATTGAGTGGATGATGTGGGAGATCGGGTCAAGTGGAGGTTTAGGTGGCCGACTCCGAATAGCTGGGAAAGAGGCAAGGGGGAAGAGGAAGTTACATAATATTGTCGATAACGATAAATATTTGTATTCGTTTTCCATAAATAAAAATTATTTCGTGAAAAACGCGGTATATTGTAATGTACTATATACGTTTATATATAAATATTTTAATCGACGTTTAAAATCCATACGCGTTAGTTATTATTTATAATAAAACTGCCGTTACGGGGTACGCGAGTAACGTAAAAACAAAAATTAAGCGCGTGAAAGAAAATTGATAATTTATAAGTAACATCTTTACGGGTAACCGTCCACGTTATTTCTTAGGTAAAAATAAAACGTGTCGTAATGTTTTTGTAAAAATAATCGTCCGAGATGTACATGAACGATTTCGACGAAAATTAACGAACGTGTTACGGGATCAAAAACGTAAATTATTGTTTAAGAGTACGATAAACAATAATACGACGACCGTAAAACGATAAAAATCGTTACTGACCATTGGGATTCGTCCGCTTAGTTATGAAACGTTCGATTATTCTCGCGTTGTTAATTAATTGTCCGTGTTTTACCGTATCACGAGTATAGCCTCACTAATCGTCGAATCTTAACGGCGTAACGTAGTTTCGACGGTTAATTTTTTTATTAGAATCCATTATATATTATCGTTCGATATATAGATATTTATTTTTTTTTGTCGTTTATCGTTAAAAAACAATTAGGTTAGACACGAGGCGTACATTTAATATTTATAATATATCCACGTGTCGAATATTGGGATTTATAAACGATCGTTCAGTTTTTACACAAAAAACAATTACGGCGCGAGGCGTAACCAGTCGTCTACGTTATACGGACAAAATCGAAGATGTAAATCTGTAATACGTTTTGGGGGTGGGGAAGATTTCCGATTAATAGGCTTAAATGTCGGCAACCCAACGTGCACGCACGGTCCGATAACACGAATACCGAACGTACTAATTCGAATTGTTAAAAAATCTCGACGTTATTCGGATGGCGCGCGTCAAAATGAAAATACCGTATCGACCGGCGTCTTAATATATACTCGGGCGTTAAAGTCTCCGCGCTATCGACCGGCGTTTGTATCGATATCGTCGTTTTTACGCGTTGACATTCGAAAAGCTAAAGAACAGTAGTGGTCACTGCAAACTGCTGACGGGTTACGGGTAAAGAATGGAACGCGAACAATATAAACGTAATAGTAAAACGAAAACGACGGAGGAAAGGACTCGTACATTTTATACTCTGTATTCGAATCGTGTGTGTGTGTGTATCGCGCGTATATTTAATATACTTCGGGGCGCGTCGATCTCTTCTGATTGATTTCGGTTATACGTTGCACGTTATGACGTAGTGAGTGTGTATAATACACGCGCGTACACCACGCACACGAGTCCGGCGCGTTATGGCCAAGGGCACGGGCGCCGATCGACAATATCCTGTTTCTGTCGGCCTGTCGTCTAATTATAATCACCGTGTAGTACATATGTATATATACACACACGTATATTTAGCCGTACGCACGTGTTTCGCCGCTGTTATTATTATCGTCGTAACACACCGATCTAGCTGCGGCCGACGAACACGGCGTGTCGGCCGCGTAAAAATTATTGACGGATCGCGTACGCGAGATAAACATGGGTTTTTACACACCCGGATCCTTTTGTCGCGGAAATCTCGCGCGAAGGACGCCGGCCCGGTACAAAATTCTTCCGTCCGTATCGGAATCGTTTGGTCCCGCGTGAGAGTGGCGGCGGCGGCGGCGGCGGCGTTCGTTTCCGTCCCGGAACATTTCCCGACGCGCGCGCGCGCGTCATTTTCCTCGGTGCCGAAAAGGCCGATCGGGTTTTCTTTCGTCGGTCCTCCGTTAGGTCGATCTCCGCGCGTCCTTCTTGGCAAACTGTTGTTGTTGTTGTATATATGGCTCGATGACAGGAAACGTCTCTCGATATTCGCGCGGCTTCCGCGTACGGTCGGCGCGCGTTACGCAAATACGACGGAGTACAACAAGAATAACGCTTACGACGAACGAAAAAAGTCGCGTATTTTATAATTATTGTCGGGAAGAACGTTTAAGGTAAAACGTAACTCCGGCGTTTTTATATTTCTAATCGCGGCGATTTGTTTACTATACAATATATATATATATATATACGTATTTCGTTCGTTCACCGAATATACGTAACAATTCGAGAACGTCGATATATTTGTTTACGATCTATATACGTATGGCCGTTAATGGTCGATTTGATTTTTATCGTAGCTAGGGTATATTATTTGACACAGTAATATCTAGTGTCGTAGAAAATGGGTTCGATTGGTAGCAACGAAATGATAGTTAAACGATGGCGAAATTTCGTCGGACCAATTGTTACGTAATTCGTAGTTTATAAAGACGCGCAATCGAGGGACAGCTAGAATAAATGTGCCCTGTTAAATACGACCCGAAACATAAACGTCGCGAAGCGTAAAATCCGTTTTTTTTTTTTAAATTTTCGGCATTTTTTTTTATTAAAAAAGTGTGTCTATACGATTCGGACGTAAATCAATTGTCGGCATACGTCACGGACGTATGAAAAACGTATCGGATAATTGGGTATACGACGTGTTCGAGCTAAATCCGACGTAACGTTTAAAATAACTCGAAAATTGTGACACGGTCTAGCCTTTATCGAATCGTATTGTGCGCGAAACAATAAATTTCTATTTAAACGTAAAGATACTCGGGGACGACGAAAAGCGCTTAATGGTTTGTTCCGTAGTCGTTCATCGACCGTGTTATACCGAAATCGAATATTACGCTCGCGCGATTTACGCCGAATACGCTTTACATATACGTTTTCGTTAACCGTTGTTCAAAAATAGTAATTAAAGCGTCGCGAAGCGAACGAAATCAACACCGATCACGTACTCCGCGAACTGCTCCGAATCTCGTGCACGGACCGTGCATGTCTCGTACGGTGTACCGATTTGTCCGAAACGCGTCGTAGGCGACCAAAGAACAAAAAAAAAAAAAAATGTAGCGCGCATTTGTAACGTATAATCGGTTAGCGGAAAAAACAAAAACCGCTTTCCATTTTTGTCACCAAACAAATCGAGATCGTGCCGTCGCTGGGGTCCCCGAACACAAATCACAATATGTATACGCGTACACACGCGCGCACACGTGCGCGGCGCGATAATGGGCGGTCGTATAGCGCGCGCGCGTTGCGGTCTTTTTGATACGAGCCGAACAACACATGTCGTCGTCGTCGTCGAAGGAGAGGAGCTCTCATCGCGAGACCCCCGAAAACAACGCGCGTGCCCGTATATATATATATATACGTATAAAGAAATAACTTACGTTTCGGTAAAAAATGAGCGCCCATAAATAATTGAAAAAAAACGAAATTGTAAAGAAAATACGTACAACACGTCACGCGTGCGGCAGACGTACACACGACACACACACACACACACAGTCGAAGGAAGAACGTATTATATACGTTAGGGTCGAGTACAGTATATTATATAATATTAATATACACGCGCGCGTTATATATAATATATATATTACGTAGGACACTTATATGTCAAAATATACGTCGGGATACCGAAAGACAAAAGACGCATTGAAATGTTAATGAGATATATATATACATTCTAAACGTCTGGCGATGAAACGCGTATTATAAATCAAAGGAAAATTGTATTTTCGTTCCTTTATATTTAACGTTTATTATAATATTTATATTATTTCGCTCGTCGTCCGCTATACGCGCACGTATTTACGAGCTTATACATTATATTCCGCTAAATATTACGTTATAACGAATAATAATAATAATAATCGCGTCGATTACTTTACGACAACACAATATGATTAACTCGGAACGCGTTTAATTTTATACGATTTTCTATTAAACGACAAACTGCGGTCGGACACGCGTCTTAATTGCGTGCGGTAGGTGTATGCATATGTATACGGTACTAGCGAGAGTGATGTGAACAGACTTGTTGCGAGTCACTGTGGACGGGGGGAACGTAGAGGAGGATTTATTGGTCGGGTTATAATTAAATTTAAAAGTCGTGTAATACGTATTATATACGTACATATATATAGTGTGTGTGTGTGTGTGTGTATGTATTGCGTGGGGTGCGAGCAAAACGCGAACGTTTATTCGGAGCGATAAAATTTGAATATTATATTTATATATGTAAAATTGCGAAAAAAAAAACGTTTCGGTTTTCGCGTCCTACATTCCTGTACGCGATAATAATAAATAAAAACGTTCGAAGGGCGCGCGATTTATGCGCGAAAACGTATCCGCGAGGATACGCGTGTCGACCGTTTATTGCTCGAGTTGTTGCAATTGTTGGACACGGTACTGTCGGGCCCGTGTCCGCTTTGCGCAATTGTCGTCCGCCACACCGCACGAAACATTTCGTTCACAATTTACACGACCGAGAGTCCTCCCCCCCCCCGGGTGGTGACGAAGAGCGCGATTTTCGCGATTTTCCGCTCGTGACGTATATAGGTCGAGAACAAGGTCGTCGTAACGGAATCATTTTTCAAAATTAAATTTTACAGCAGTCCGACACAACGGACGGCGGCGATTCGACGACATTGGTCCGAGCGCGCGGAAAATGGGCCCGGGACGATTTCCAACGCGCGAACGTTTCGAACGTAACGATAGTAACGGCAGTTATCGGGCGCGGTTGAAGCGCGCGACGGTCAACCGATTTCACTCGAAAGTCCGAAATTCGGTCGGTTCATAAAGCAATTTGCGGCCCCCCCGTAATTGGTACGCGCATTATTTAACATTACCGAACCGTTTTTCGTTTACGCGTAACGTTTTCTTAGACTTCGACGGAAATTTCTCGGGTTTTCCGTGGCTTTTTTAACGAAAATAAACGTAAACATTGCGTTACCGTTAACACGCGGCCGTCGTCGCGAAAGCTCGTTGTTCGGCCCGAACCGAACATTGTCGAATTTCGTCGGTTTTCGCTGTCGCGCCTGTTATTACGGGCTCGGATCGCGACAACGACGGCGATCGTTTATTCACTTCGGAATCGTAAAGCCGCCTCGTTTCCTCCGTCGTCCGACCGCTGGACGACCCGAACACCGTCCTAGCGTATTTACCACCCCACGGAGTGAAACCAAAACAATAAAAAACATAAAAATATAACGTACACGGAAAACGACTCGATAAACGCGCGACGGTTTCGTATCGTTATTAATTATAAGTCGGACCGTGTACGCGCGCTGCACGTATTACGAATTTCTCCGCTCCGTCGTCTGTCGGACTTACTCGGCGTACGTACACTAGCGCGCCGTACCCGTATATATATATATATATACGTATATACATTTTTATATCGTGTGAACGCCATCGCGCTGTACGACGCGCGTATAAACTTAATCGGGTTATTAATAATTATTGCGTTCGGGGCCGTCGTTAAATTGCCCGATTTTGATGAGATACGCCCTTCGTATCGGACAAGGCGAATAAAAAAAAAAAACTCGAATATTATTATTATTATTTTTTACTCTAAACGTCCGTAAACATTTCGAGGCGCCGTATATGGCCTATACGCGGCGTGTGCGCGTTTCGAAACCGGGCGATGTAGTAACGTTTTTTTTCCCGACACGCGTCCAAGTCGATTATAATAAAACCGACAGTTCGTTGAAATCGTTCACTTGTCGATCGCGCGAATCGGAAAACAAGACCGTTTTCCGAACGTAAAACGTTCGGTTCGATCGCATTCGACGGATCGGCCGTAGTTTTTGAATGAGCGCCGTAAGTAGCGCGACGTACTTAACGAGTCCGGTGAACGTTGCGCGCCCAACTAAACGGCGTGTCCGACCGAGTTGCCCGAAAGTCGTCGTACGATTACGAAAACCCGCCGGTTTGTAAAATTTACGACGACGAAAGTAACGTTCCAATTTCGTACTGAATTTTCCCGCTACGTCGTCGGTCGTTTTACGTACTTTTTTTTATTACGCGTCGCGCGAATTCGTACGCGAGTTCGTGTAAGCGGACGTTCCCTCCATTCCCCCCCCCGGCGTAAACGATTGTACGTTCGCGTAAAAAGCAAAAATAACGAACGCGCGAGTTTATTGTTGAAATAATTAAACGTATCCACGACGAACGGTATCGAATCGCCGTTCGTACTTTACGGATTTTTTTCTCGAACAATAAACGTATGTATATACGCGGAATTTATTACGTCATTAAAAGCGCGGTAGATTTTATACCGCGTTAAGTTTCTATATAAAGGAAACGACAAATGCGCGTGTTTATCGGTTTATTATATATATATACATATACAAATGATTGGCGCGTATATACGTTGTATCTAATAATTCGAATAATTTTATTGTCAATACGTACGCAATGGCGAACGTGTCTCGAAAGTAACGAATACGTATATTTCTATACGGGCGTAAACACACGTTATAAAGTGTTCGCGTACATTTTACGGTCCGAAATGTTTTATCGAAAGTTTTTTATCGCGTTATATAAATATATGTATACGATATGTCGTCCGAACGATTTCCTACGTAAACTCGCGTATTGTGTGGAAATATACGAACCGTCGGATGTGGTTTAAGGGCGTACGCGACTTTTTTCGGCGCGTCGTAAAAATGTACACAGTATATATATATATAATTGGCCCGATTTTTTATCCTCGAGTTGTCTAAACTCGCTACACCTTCCGTTTCGCTGACGACATTGGAGGTACGCGAGCAATATAAAACACGCGTCACCTTTGATTTTTATTTAGTGGTCGATTTAAACGGGCGTGACTACGGCAGGCGGTTACGTTTCGAAAATCATTTTAGTTTTCGTTACATCGGTTTTGTTTATTACAAACTCGCGTATTATAAACCTATACACGCACTTAAATAGTATTTGAAATATATATATGACTCGGAGGTGTTTCGACCAATGGTGGCAATATATATAAATCGCTCGCTCGACTAATTTACGACTAAAGCGGCTATTCCGTACAAACCTAGGCAGTGGCGTACTTTTTTTTTTTTTTTACACGGTATCGGCAATACTCTCACTGGCCCG
>JAIPRN010005402.1:0-10787 GCA_025469175.1 Geopemphigus sp. TES_GeoC_2020 | reverse complement strand
GCATTCTCATCTCGGCTACGCTCATTTTCTGCTCCATTTTCTTATTCACCGCCCAACACTCTGAACCATACAACATTGCTGGTCTCACTACACTCTTATAAAACTTTCCTTTCAGTCTCATTGGAATAAATAATAATATATTATTATAATATATCTATTATAATATATTCTACAGCTCGTGATTATTATGTTAAATAGAATGAATTAAATTTAATTATTGAAAAAAAACTGTCAATTATATTAAAGAACAGTGATAATAAATAATAGATTTCGATTATTTTCAAATTGTCGTACCACGATGTTGCATATAATGTTAGGAAACTTTTAGACCAAATGAAGCAACTGTATGTATACAGCGCGGCATTTGAATGAGTTATCTGTCACAAGTGTTTTAAAATAACAAAACATCGATTTCCGTATAATTGTTAAATACTTATTAAGCTTTATCTATGTGCTAATTAATTTTATGTTTATAGCATCTTTATCTTTATTTTAAAACCTGAAATTTTAAGTCATATAATATATAGTTTATAATTATAAACTATTAATTACCTTCCTATCTAATATTCCTTAAACTATTTCGACTAGCACTTTTAAACTCTGTAATAATGATAATAATCGGTGAAATGCGTACGTTTAATATCAACTATTATATAAATGTATTAAGTCAAATATAATTCAAATTAAAAAATTATTTTGACATAGGTACTATAACACTCCCTCTAGGTATTTAACTTTAAAAACGACAATGTCTGAAAGTATTTTTTTTTAAAATAGCACCCATAACTTTCAACTTTTCTTCGTATAATTTTATTATTTAATATTGTATAATACAACATTCAATCTATTCTAAAACTAATACTTAAATTAATAAGTATTTAATTTGTTTTTAATTATAGATTTATTTTTTATCACCATATACTTGTATACTATAGATTTTGAAGTAATCAAATATGTGAATTATAAACTAAGTGTGATTATATTTATCGAGTTAAACGAGCAACAGTTACAAGTCATTTTTAAACGTAATTATGATTATTTAATTTTATAATATATATTCACTAATTATGTACATATTAATACACTTTGATACGTGGCTGCATAACTTATCAATGATATCAAAACTTATCGTATTTCTGCCTAGACATATTATTTTACACAATTTTTATTTAATATAAAAATTAATTTTAATTTCGTTTCAAAAATAAATTCCCGTCATTGTGAGGTCATAATCAAAAGTTCGTAATTTAAAATCATATCGTTTTACGTTATTTATCTAAATTGATCGCTACACAACGAAATCAAAATATCATTTACCGTATACACTTATCATAAATTTTGTACATCATAGCAAAAATATATATGTTTTGTAGGCGAAACTATTAATTGGTCCTTTAGTTGGTATAAATAATATTATTTTAACAGATAGCGAATTGAATGATAAAATGTTTGATGTCATAATGGTCCCGTAACTAAATAACTATGGTTTACTGAAGTATTCGTTGATCAAATACGTTTACCTAAATAAAGTCGATAAACTTGCAAATTAATGAAATTTACAGCCTGTTTATGATAAAATTAACAATATTCGATTTTTGAATTTTATGTAAAATCCGCTACTTTTCATAAGACAGTGTAGCCAGGAATATCGAAAAACTGGTTCTGTACATTTATTGATAAATGATAATACCAAGAACATAAACTGCATTTTGTTATTTACATGACTGACCGCTTTGAAGAAGTATTTTGGTCTTCCACTTTTCGGTTCTATCTTTCTGTATTTCCGTGCTTTAAATGTTATAAATTATAACTTTCGTTCGTTCTTTTTACTAGTTAAATTTTCTGCAAATTGATTAATACAATTTATTATAATATACCTAAGTAATTAATATTAGTTGTTAGTAAATATTTGTCAATTTAAAAGTAAAATTATATTTCAATAAAATATTTTTTGGATTAAAAAGATAGTGAAAAATATAATTGTTCTAGATTAAAAATAATATCTATTCGATTTGATGATAGAAAAGTAATTTTATTTTATTAGAAAATTGACATTTTTTGGATAAGTAGGTATTTGCTAAACTAAACGGATTTAATAAAATATGTACATGCGATAAAATTTTAAATATTTTTACGAATATACTTATTAAATTATTTAATTCTATGTTCGTTTAATTGAATTGTAACGATAATTATTCTGTTTCTATTTATTATTTTAAATTTTAGTATTATATTTAGACTATATTTTATTTATAGTTAAATAAACAACTTATTTTTTTATTATTTATAATTTTTACTCTATTAAAATTTTTATTTAATTTATCAGTTATTTACTATAAAAAAATTGTTATAATTTCACGAGGCTATTTATTTATATTTTAATTGTTTTAAGTTTCATTATCTGTACATGACTAATATATTTATTATTTTTTAGAAATATTGGCAAATGCTAAAATGGCTTCATATATGTTTCAAAAGGTGGTGACATCAATTTGTACATGTGGCTTACAGAAACTTTTATCAGAACTATTTTTCTGCCGTCATTGTTTGACACTTCGTTGTGACTTTTGTGTAAGTCATGAAATTGACACAACTTATTGCCCTCATTGTTTTGAAAACCTTTCTTCAACCGAAGCTAAACATAAAAAAAACCGATGTGCTTCATGCCTAGATTGTCCACGTTGTTTCAATACTCTTTCAACTCGTTCATATTCTCGAACGCCAAATTCAAAAAAACCGCCTCCAAAAATGTACTATTTACTCTGTTTATTTTGTAACTGGCGATCTCATGAACCTCATGTACCTGATCAACTTACATCATCAGGTAACTGGCCAGTTTATAAAAATCCAAATGAGAATCGAATATCAGATCTTATCAATTATTATAAATCTATTTCTCTAAAAGAAGTATTTGATAAACAGAAAAGGAATACTAAAAATTATGGTCGTAATTACATGCATTTTATGGAAAAATTTGGTTTAAATGCGTTGATGGCACGAAAACGTGCAGGACTTCCAAATTTATCATTGGATGGTACTAGTTATTGTATACCCCAAGTTAGTCCATCTGAAGCTATTGAAAATGTTCCGGAACTATCTGAAAATACATTTGAAAAAATAGTTGATTTGAAACAGATATCAACTTTAGAACAACGTTTTGCTATTCCTGAACTTCAAAATGTAAATGTCGATGATCTATTTCCAATTCGTAAACATCTTTGTGTAAAGCATTCTATACGTTGTCGTGTATGTGAACATAATGTTGTTAAATCAGAATATAATGCTGTCAAGTTTAAAATTAAACATCTAGCTTATTATTTTGTCCCTGAAATAAAAATAATCAAATGCGAACCTTTACAAGCTGATAAATCTAGTGTCTTGGTGCTTAAATTATGTAATCCAGCCCAAACATCTACAGTTGTATGTTTTGAAAAGTTAGATTTAGAAGCTTTAAATGTTATAAGAGAGCCAAGACAACTGGAAGGGGAAGACCTTATTGTTACTACTAAACAATTACCTGAACCAATTCCTATTGTATTGGAATTAAATGGTGATATTATAGTTCCTGAAGGTGAAATTAAAATTGCAGCTAGAGATGATACTGCAGAGTATGATGATACAAACGAAGTAAATACTAACAATGATGATTCAAAATATGTGTATTGGAGGAAAGGCAATAAGATTGCATTAAAATTTGAGGTTAAACCTTATGAAAATGTTAAAAAAAATAAAAATATACGAGTAGGATTTGTTATGAATTTCATGTATTTAGATACAATGTCACATGTAATTAATCAAAAACAACCGCAAAGTGTTTTAGTGCCTATAAAAATTATTCTGGATATACCGTATTCTTTTCAATAAAAGCACTTAACACTAGTATTTAAAAAATAATAGTATTAATCATACGTATTTAAAGTATAATTTATGTATGGAATATTCATTATTAAACCCTATTTAAAATTAATATTTTACAATGTGTGTTTATATTATATCTAAGCATTTTATTGATATTAGTCAAAGGAAATTAAAATTTTGTTATTGTAAAATTATACAGTTAGTGAAAATATTTTTAATACTTATATAGAATTTTTGATTTTAATTTATAAATTATAAATATTTTATAAAATCGTATATGGGCTGTATATATATGCTTATATATGCTTAACTAATAATATTTACCTATGCATACAGAACATAAAGTAGTAAATAATTGTATTGCTAATTACTAAGTTAATTAGCATAAATTATATTATAATAATTTATTAACCTTTGCATCATATTGTTATTGATCTGAATTAGTACAATAGTATACAATTATTTTTAATATTAATAAATAAAATTGTAAAAATGTGTGAAACATAAATTTATTTAACAACTATAAATATACGAAATTATAAAATTAAATCAATTACTTTTAATAATTATAATTTATTTCAGTAAATACCAAGAAAATGTATATATTAAATTCAGTGGTAATAGATGTTAACTAAAATTGTAGATAATATATAATTTTTATTACATTGTAAAATCATTTTTGTTTTTTGTTATAATGTGATAGGTTAAAAGAATATTAATTATTAACTTGTGTTATACATTTTTAATAATTGATCAAAATATAAAAATATATATGATATTTATTATACATTTCAAGCTAAGTTTATTTTTAGGTAATTGGAAATTGAAATATTATTAATTTCTGTTAAAAATATACTTACAAGTTTATACCAATACCTTACAACCCTAGACAAAGATGGATAGAGTGACTACTGAGGTAAGGAATGTAAACAAAATTGCAAAAGACAAGGAAGTATGAAGAAAATATGTTGCTGTAACAATGGGCTTGAAAGGCCTTTAATAGCCTAAAAAAAGAAAATACAAGTTTATTATTGTAACAGTTTTAAATTAAGTTTTTTATATTACCTTTAGCTATACAACTATAAGTTTTCACATTTGATTTCCACTATTAAAACAGATAATTATCATAAATATATCCAAGTCTACAGAATTAAAATCAATTATTTTTCTTCCTCACCTCATTCTTCTCATTGGGGTCGGCCAAACCGAATTTAAATTAATAATACAGTTATAATTCGATATAATTTATAGATTACAACAAATGCTCATCAAAATACTAATATACTAAAACTCGTGTTATTTGATTAATTCAAGATCACAGTTAATGAAATCTTGTAACGTTTGTAGGTATAATTGCATAATTTCGATCAAATGTATTATTTGTGAATGTAGAACACTTCAATATTATTTTTTATATTTAATTTTATGTAATATATATAATATAGTTTTAATATAGATATGGACATAATCCATATTCACGACATTTGTTTACCATATATATATATATGTAGATTTAGTGAAAATTAACTTTGTTTTTTTATGAAAAAATTTGTTTTGTTATTTTTAATTTAATGAAAATTGGTTTAAGTTTTTTAACAAACATAAAATAAAATAACATAAATATAACTTGTATTTGGATATGTTCGAGTTTAATAACAGAACGTACTAAATATTTACATTTTGTATGTATTTATTGCCTATATACATCTAAATAAAATGTGTAATCATCTTTAATATTTTAATGAATATTTATTAAACGTTTTTCCTATTTTTAAAAATATTAGAAAAATCAATGGTAACTTAACAATTACTATTCGTTAATCATTAATGTATACCTAAATCTACTATAGAAACATCTCTGGTCTTATGGATATAAGTTATATCTATTTAAGATATAAAATATAAAGTAAATTTAGTAATTATAAAATATTTGCTATTTACGCTATATTTTCTAATAAAATTAATTGGTTTTTATTTTTTATTTTCTCTTTATTACCTTTAAAACAATGTATTAGTTACATAATTATTAATTGTTCAGTGTTACAATAGTCTAGTTACAACATCTACTCATGATTCTCAAACAATTAAATATTCAAAAATTGATTTTTAAATACGCAAATATAGTTTTTTTATGACGCGAAACATATTCAACATAGTATAAAATAAAACCCGTATACAGATTCTATGAAAATAATATATATGGAATGAATTATTAAGAGATAATTTAATTTTTAAATAAAGAAGTGTTGTAAATAATAATTAAGAATTATTTACGCATATTATTAAATTCATATAATTTGTTAATAGTAGCTTTCATTTAAAAGTAAACATTTTATAAATGAATGACAATGGAAAGGTACAAAAATTGAGCACAATAAAATTACGATAGATTTTGTTTTTTTAAAATTTTTGAAATATAAATTCATATTGAACAATTAAAAAACTTGCGTAGATTGTCTATTAAAAATTTAATAAACAAAAGCTTTAAATATAGGGTCCATCTACATTCTAAAAACACTACTTAGTAAAAATAAATTCGTGCGGCTATTATTATTAGAACGTCATATTTTTACGGAATTACGATTAGATTATATTATACTTTTTATTCACGTATGATTAATGAATTATAAATCCCTACACGTCATCGTGAATTGACAACTTTGAAAAAAGATAAACATAAGCCCAAAATTCGATCGACCTCTACAATATAAGATTTTTGCAATAATAGTCTTTGTAGTAGCCCGAAGAGTCCCCCCATAAAACCGTCGTCATCACTTACCGCAGTTACCACTAACCGTTACCGGCGCCCGGCATAGCAGCGCCTCTGTGGAAACGCGCCCTCGGAAAGTAGTTTGTAAATCCGACACGGGGCAGCAGCACGATTGCGTCATATCGAAGGTTAACGCTCACACCCGTACGCATACACAACATCAGCGCCAGTCTTACCCCCCCTGTCGTCGTACGTGTGTTTTACTGGCGTCACTGTAATTTAATTCGGTTTTCGGTTGTTTTTTTTGGAGCAATGTAATAATAATATTTATTTATATACATTTTTTTTTATCAAAGTTTTAAAAGTTTTACTTTTTGGCTCGACAATTAGTTTCCTTCTCTCGCCTTGGAAATTACATTCGTGTCGGAAAGCCGTCTCCTTGTGGTGTCCGTTAATGTGTTTTATAGTTTATATTTTCTTTTTTTTTACAATAATATAATTATTATTACGTTACGTGTTTTACTATTGTTCGCGAAGTTGTTCTAATGATATCATACATGTTTTGTCGTGGTGTACGGTTAAAAATCCGTCGGATAATTGTGTAATTATAATTTCGACGAAATCCACGAAAGTTGTTCAAAAATTTTGATGAGTGTCGAAAGTCATGCAGGTGAGCGAAAAATTATAAAAAAGAAAACGTTTTATACTTAGTCAGAAGTTTATGTTTGGAGTACATTTTGACGACCTTTATATGCATTTGTTGCGATGTTTGGTGTTGTTTTTATTATGCCATTCCTTCAGTAATTAGTTAAAAATATGTAATATATTTTTTTTAAATATATTTTATAAATCACGTTCATTACTTTTCTTTACTATAAACAAGTACTGTATTGCAATAGAACTAATAATTTATTATTTTTAAATTAGATGATATAAAAAAATTAAATAATATTTAAACAATTTATATGCAAAATCATAAATCATGTACATATAATTGTTCATAATATTTTATGTATCTAGTACATATTTAACATAAATAATATGTGTTATTATGTAGACGATTATTTATGTAAAATATTATTTATTATTAATATAAAATGAATAGGTTCAGATTTTTTTTTATTATATCTAGGTATAAATTGTCGTTATAATATTTGACATACTTAAGTTTAATGTTCATTGTCTGTTACAGAAAATCAAAGGTGTATGTTTAGAATGTCCGTCATGTGTCGGTCACATTCTTCCATATCAACTGTATAGTAATGGTAACTGCGGCAGCATATTCGGACAAGGAAAAGCCTCCATGAATAATCTGCAAAATGCCTCGCTCTGCCTTTATGCACTTTACGTCGGTCATCTGATACGGCATGATGACCGAGTCAACCGATCAGCCATTGCAATCTGCTGGCCCCTTATTCACAGATCCAAACGCTCTATATCGGAGCGCAACTAATGATCCTTCTAGCAGTCATGGCGTCGTCGCTCTATCGGCGGCTGCCATTAACATGAACCAAGATCAGAACAGTTATTGTTATTCGACCGATATTAATAAAATTGTTACCAGTGAATGCGATAAGACCTATCATTGTCCTAACTCAACTGCAGTTGTCACTTTGACAAATAACATTGTTTCAAGTCCTGTGGCTTTTGTATCTTCTATTACTGTACCTGCAGGATGGAGAAGAATTCATAGTAAAGGAATCATCATTTATATAAGGTAAATTTAATATTAATATATATTTATAATTTTTAAACTTGATATATTTTCTATAAACTTAAGTAATTACATATTTTTTAATAGGCATCCTTTGAGATTAAAATAAATATTTTTTTATTACTTAGATCATTTGTAAACTTTCACCAAAAATCCTTAATGAATAATTGAAACTCTTCTATAAACCAATTCTTAAATCGGTATACAATTTAAATAATTTAAGATATTTAAGCGTATATATGAAATGTACTAAATATTTTTAAAAATTAAACCAAAAAAATTCATAATATTGCTGTGCATTGAAATTGAAAACCCAATAAGTTATTATTTACAATAAATAGCAAAATATTTTTAAATACTTTGTACATACTACATTATGTTATTGTATGTCTGTTTATTGTGCTAAATTTGAATTTTTGTTAGAAATAATAAAAATGATATCTATTCAACAATTATGATTGTAGATATGTAAATAGGTAATTATTATATTATTATAATACCAAAAGTCCATAAGTGTAAACATTATTTGTGTTTAGGCATTAAAAGTAAATTAATAAAAGTAATAAAATACATAAGTATTGATATTAAATATTATAATTTTTATTTCCTACTGATAAAATTAATAATTTAAAGTTAATTATCTATTTCAATTTAAAATATTTATAGTTTTTATGTACAAAAAATTACAAAGGTTTAATAATTTAAAAAATTTTTATTAAATATTATTAACATATTACATTTATGTTTAAAATATTTAAATATACTTTTGGTGGTGTAAATATAAATATTCATCATTTATTAAGCATTATAATTACGTTTTAAAACTTAAAATAATGCTTAAATCGTTAATACATGTAAGGCTTTACTACAATAAAACATAATTTGAAGTCAACCTCTATCGGTCTCTTGGTCAGCTATTGTAAATATCTGCTTCTGTGTCGGCAAAAATCTGACCCATAATACTATTTACACCACGGGGTGTCTTTGATTTACTACTCTATGGGATGCGTTATTTTTTTTTGAATGCATAAGGTTTCAATACAAATCACCTGGCTTCTAGTTTTAAGACCTTTTTTTGCCCAAAATTATACCCTAATATTGTAAATTATACCGGACATTCCTTACGTAAAAAGACACGTCAAGATTTCTATAGACGTATAATACAGCGTGACCGCAATCAGCTACCTATTTTACAACTCTATTGTTAGATTTGTAAAGTATTTGGGAACAGATGATATCGATAATATTTGTATTTGGAGATGACGTAATATATATTTTTTTTAAAACGATTATAAAAGATGGGGAAAAACGATTTATATTTAAATTAAAAATAATATAAACTATGTTAATCAATTTTTTTGTATTAATCATTTTCTTTGTGGTTAATTTGTAAATTTTTAAAATGTTGAATATCTTTTAAAAACATTTATTAAACAATATTGATTATGAATATAATGTGTATTTAGTGTTATACATAGGGTTTTATATAATATATTATAAAACGGATTAAATCTCCAAACTTTTTCTAAGTTATTTTAAAATTACTAATGAATACTATTATTGTATTTAAAATATACGTGTTTCTGTTAGTTTTCCCAATTATTTATATCTGTTGGTGGTGTCATTACCAAAAAACTAGTAATATATTTCTAACCTTCAATTTCACTAATTCATACAATTTCGACCTCTAAATTTATTTTATATAATTACCTACCAACAACTGATTCTAATTCAATTATCATTAGGCTTCTAAAAAAGGAAACACGAAATTAATGTTCATGGTCATCAGCCACAAAGGAAGTCGTCTGTCTGATACACCTAAACGTCCAACACTTAAAAAAATGTGTCTAGAGTTATTTAAGGAAGGAAAAATACTAAATTGAATGTAATCGCTTACAACTGGTTTATTTTTTCAGTGATCTTCTAACTTTACGTGTGTTTGAAGTGATTAACCTTGTTATAATAAACCAGTTTAGTTGGCCACTGAAAGGGTAAACATGCTTCTAAGGTGTCTATTTAAATCTGATTTAATCGTATTAAAAGAATTTGTTATGTTAGAAATACCTTAAAGGATCACTATATATTCGTGTATTTATAATTTATAATGTAATAGATTAAATATTTATTGTTACAGAAAAAAAAGTTTAAAAAAATATTTGTATTTTATTAATTTTTTATTTTTATTCTTAATTTTTAAAATTGTTAATAATATAAATCGTTATGTTATGGTTTATGTGGTTTAAAGTTAAACATTTTAATGAACGTTTAAATGTTTTCTGTACTTCACATTATTTAGCATTACACATAAAGTACCCACTTCGCGTGTTTCTGCCATAAATAATCTCTCGCGCTAATTTCGTTACTTAAACTCATTTATCCCGTTTTCGCCGTCGCTTGGAATTATCACTGTCGATAGGAATATGAAATATCAAAGTCACACAACATATTTTATTGAAAATGTTAAACAATTACATTAATAAATTCACAACCAATTGTGTTATATAT
>JAIPRN010005401.1:0-10790 GCA_025469175.1 Geopemphigus sp. TES_GeoC_2020 | reverse complement strand
TTGTTCTTTTCGTCAACTATACTCGTGTTCGTTTAACCCGTTTTCGGCACCCGCGGACGAACTCGACCGTTCGTCGCACGTTTTACTCGACGACTTTTTAATATCGAAGTACGGACTCTTTACGCGTCGAAAGCTTTTAAAACATTTTACGAGCTCGTCGAAACGTTCAGTACTTCTAACGGAATTGCGGTTTTAAACGAGAACGCTTCTACGCCCCTGTACGTTTTTATCTACGAGGGTTTCCGCGCTTGAGTTTACGTTCTTCCCCCGGCTATAGTATTCGACGTACGCCTACGGATTCCCGCGTTATTGTCTATCGATACATAGACCAGATCGTCGCACCTTTTGGACGAATTTCGGCATTCCCTTGTAGGACAAACGTCGGCGCGTCGTTTTTTGTAACTTTTCGGATTTCGACGTTGAACGACTTACGTAAAATACGACGAACGGTTGTGGATATTGCGCGGATAACCGTTCGTATATCGTACGATAAACGTTGTGGAACGCGTTTAGGTCGTCGTTCCCCATTACGGAAACCGTTATCGATTTCGATAAAATCGTACGGCGATTGTGCGCGAAATTGTCACCGGATTTTAAACGGGAGGAAATTCTAACGAAATTCTCCGTGGAAATTGTCGACACGCCGTCGCGATATTGAACTGACGGGATTTGTTCGGCGAAAAACTAAAATAAAAAAAAAAACACGTTTAGGTCGTTCGACTCGATATCGGGCCAGAGAACGTCGAGCGTTACGACCAAAAACGGGAATGGCGCGTGTCGTCGTGTCGCGCCGGTTGGTTTTCGGCGAGCCCGAGAAACCGGCCGGGGGAACGGACGTAAAGACACGGAATGTCGTCGGATCGAACGTGAGGCAATGGTGCCGCGCGGGGGGGGAGGGGCGAAAATGAACGAACGAAATACGCGTCGCGTACGAATATTCGGAAATCGTTCGTTACGATCGATTTGAACGGTCGGGACGAACGTCGTTCGTGTTTTCGTTAATTAATCGACACGTTTCGTTCCCCCCACTCCTCCTCAGTAAAAAACCTACGAGTCGAAAAAAAATTATTACCGCTCCTACGGTCGTCACCCGTTAACGGCGATCGACACGTATGTATATGTACACGCAGTGAAGTATTTATGGGGGAGGTGCTAGGGGTTTCTACCCCCCCCACCACCACCACTAAGGAATTTTCGAAAATTTTTAAACGCGTCGTTAATATACGATTGTAGGTAGTCGGTTTATTTCGTAAATTATAAACGAAGAAAACGAAATATTTTAACGGAAGTGTCCCGCCGATTTCGTTAATTGATTTTTTTAACTTAAAACTATTTATAGAATTTTTTATAAAACCGGCGTAAATTAAAAAATTTCAAATCGAAATTCGTTTAATACGACACCTACCTCCCGCGAAAAAAAAACTTTATAAATACGCCGCCGGTACGAACATTCGGAAATCGTTCGTGTTATCGTTGATTGATCGTGACCCTATCCCACCCCCCGTAAAACGCTTACTAGTCGAAACGGTGGACGAAGTAAAAATATTACCGTTGCTCCCGTCGTCGGCCGTTAACGGCGGCGATCGACAACACATATACGTGTATCCGCGCACCGGCGATAAGAGTACCGGGAACACTGACCTTTCCCCCAACGCCATTTATTACGGGATCTGTACGCGTATTATTCGGTACGGCGGGACCCGAGTCGGGCCCGTAAATCGCGTAATACGAACGAAACGCCGCGCGTAATCCTCGCCGCTAATCTTATAATCGATCCGTTTATAAAAACGTCGCGGTCCGCGCGCGCGGCGTGCCTCGGGCGTCGCAACGGGTTTTCCGAGATCAAATCCGCGCCCGGCTCCGTTCGGGTCTCGGGCACCGACTAGGGGGGGGCGCGTCCCGACGAAACGCCGGTAAGTCCGCGGTTTTCGTTCGCCCGACGCCGTGTTATCCCGCGTACGCGGTCTCCGTATATTTATCCGCTCGCGTTCGGTGTTCGAACGGTGGTTTACGTTAAACGAACGCGATTTTCCCGTAATCAAATCTCGAAAAAAAAAACACGCGCATCCTTTTACGGAATTATTACGACGACGCGCGTGTTTTACGTAAAAAGTAGGTTACCTTTTTTTTTGTAGACATTATTAACGCCTATATATCTACGTTTATATATATACGGGTATAATAAATATCGCGAATTAAACGGTTCAATTATAACACGGCCCGGGCGTAAAACGAGTTCTAGACACGCTACATTGTCTGTTCCGCCTGCGCATTCTACGCGTGGGCGACCCGACTCGCTTACGCGATTGCCGCGTCCGTGTTCCTCTCGGCTAAATTCGTCGGTTTTTGCGATCTTTCGAAAAAACGACGCCGGCCCGTAGACGTAAAACGGGGCGTGACCGCAAACGCGGCAATTCCGTTATTCGAAATAGGTTTTTTTCGGGCGGTTTCCGATCGCGGGAAACTCTTTGGTACGTCGAAAACCGTGCCGAATAACCAAACGTGTTCAATAGCGTTACGAGTTTGCTAGCGGTTAGGTCCGCCTATGTGACGGCGGGCGGAATAAAATGGAAACGTGGTCGGGAAACAACGAGCGCGGACAAGTGAATACGAAAGGAAGACCGGCGGAGCGCGGAAACATTGGACGAAACGAAAATGTTAGCTCTCGTTGTCCGATGTTCGCGGCGGATCGATTCGCCCGAAATCGGACGAAATATCGACGAAAGGTTCGAACGTCCGGCCGGACGGACGGACGCGGCCGGCGGTTCACTGTCGCGCCCGACTATCCTTTTCGACGGTATCGGCCAGTAAGTTGAGCGTCTCGGGTGGCGCGAAGTATTCGTCGTCCGAACGAAAAATCTAACGTACGCGAGCGTCATAATCGCCGCGGCCCTTTGATTAACCACGGGCGCGCGACAATTACCGGCTGGTTTCCGGCTTGGCGGACGAAAAGCGCGTTCGCGCACTACCCGGTCTAGGACCGTCCGGATCTTACCGATAATCGCGCCGGGCGTCGTAACTCGAGGAGACCCCGGGTAACGTCGACGCGGGCGTATTATCGTTGTTGTCAACCGACGTCTCGCGCGGTCGGACGATGGTAACCTCGCCACGACCGTCCGACGGGGGGGAAGGGATGTTTGGTCGGATTCGACAGTGGATCGGACGGACCCCGAGACGGATATAACGAAACGACGCGGTGGCTGACGACGTTATCATTACGCGCCGATCAATCCGCCGGGTTCGAACTACGCGGTCGGTAATTACTTACGCTAATGTCGACGCGTGAAAAACGATTTTCGCCGCGGCGTTTTCATTCGCCGGCCGTTCGTAACCGCTTAGCCACCACCGGGCCAACCGGTTTGGGCCGGTGTACCAATTACGTACGATTCGCTATCAAAAAGCAAAACACCCCCCCAAAAAAAAAAAACCACCCCGCAACGGTGATTGCGAGTTTTTTTGATTTTAATTTACCGCGACCGGGGTAGATTAACGGAAGAAAACGGTCTCGTTGTCCGGCCACGAGCGCACGCGTAACGACCAATTGATCGTAATCTATCGGTCCTAACGTCGAACAACCGGAAACGTGCGCGTATACTAGTCGAACGTACGCGAACGTCCAATTGAATCGTATGTTCGTCGTTGAAACAAACACGTCGTACCGAATTCGGTCCGATAAACGCGATTTACGTACGACCCCGGGAGGGATAAACCCGATTATTCGTAGGGAATTATTACGTACACGTTTTTTCCGGTTCTCGGCGGTTTCGGGCGAGTACGCGACTAGCGCGTATACGGATTACGGAATTTCGACGTTTTTGTTTGAAACGCGTCTTGTTCCGTTTACGACCGACGGGCGTCCCGGGGAAAACACGAAAACGAAACGCGCCGTTACTTCGCCGACGAGGGTGTTCCGGTCGGCGGTGTCGAACGCGAAAACCGACGGAAACGAATTCTCGACGACGTTGGGGGGATCGGTCAGCCGGCCGGCCTACGGTCGTTGGGCTAAGTACAGTAGGCGGACGGTATAGGAGTGTCACGCCGTATGGCCGCTTTTCCGAATTTCGGCAATTACCGCGACACCCGCAGACGCGCGTTGTGGTGTCGACGACAATACTTTTTGCGCTCGCCGGTGTCTCTAGTTTCTCTTCCCCCCCTCCCACACACACCTCCCGTTCCCCCAATCCAATCTAATCTTCCGGCCCGCGTACGGTTGTAGTAGTCGTAGCGGCAATAATAATAATTTATAAAAATGATATACGCCGAAGGGATTATTCTTTATGGCACCGCCGTCGCGCCGGGTGTGCTTAAGGGTTATGTGTGTGTGTGCGTGCGCGCGCGCGCTCGGGCGACCGTTGTTTCGGCCGTAGGGGTGGTGGTGGTGGCGGTGGTGGTGGTGGCGGCGGCGGCGGCGTTAGCGGAGGGGGCAGACGGTGGCGTTGGCGACGGGCACGACGGGCTAGGAGGGGCCAAGGGTCTCCTCGTTCGCTCGCCCGAGCCCGACCGAGCCGACGGGGTCCGACGGGAAACCGTTTCGTGTCCGCCGGAGGCCCGTGTGTCGTCGTGCGTCTACGCTAGTCGGTCACGTCGCGCCGTCGACCTAACCAACACGGTCGCGGTAACCCGGCAATACGTACGTACCCGTTACACAGTACGCGCCGTGTTCCGTCGCGATCATTCCGCCGCGCACCAATATAACGCCCAGACGTCTCGATCGCCGTCACAGTCGCCACGGTCGCCCTTCGCCGGAACAACCCGGGGCCGGTTTTCCGTTCCGGCCGTCGTAACCGTCACACACGCACGCACGCCCGTCGTCGGTATGTTTTTTCTGTTTTTAATTATCGTACATTTCGTTCGCCGATACGCGTACGTCGCAGCCGCGACGGCCCGTCGTACCGGACGCACGTTGTTCGGACGCTTTGGGATTTTCGGAGAACTTAGCCGAATCGATGGTTCCTACGAAATAATTTACGAAATTTGTTTTCGGTAGGAAATCGATCCTCTACGGTTGTACGAAGAACGGGTACGGGATAAATAGTAACGATTTCCGTCGTTTTTGGTAAAAATTACGCCGCCGGCGCCGCGTATTTGAACCGTTTTTACCGTTTCGTACCCCATACTCGAATCGGCCGCGTCGAACACGGATGGAGGGGGGGGAGAACCCGTCGCCCAAAATTTTACATCCACGCTGGGGGGGGGGCCGTTTGAGACATTATATCGGTACACGATTTAAACGGGGGAGACACATCGCGTCGAAATTGCGTACGATACGTTTTTCCATCGCCATTTCAAGCGCGTTTCGATCGTTTCCGTCGTCCAAGGAACTCGCGCGCTCTTCACCCGCCCGTTCCTCGCCCGTCCACACGCACTTCCCTCACCCAATGTCGGAAGACAGACGACGCGACCGTACTCGGAACGGATTAGCGACAAAAATTATACCCGACCGTTTCGCCGTCACAAACGAATCGTCCCAAATCGTCCTCCTGTTCGAAAATTCCGTTTTCCTCCCCCCCCACCCCCTTTGAATTCGGCGTCCGTCTTCGCACGTTCGTCCCGACCCCGAGATCCAACCAAATCGTTTTCTCGTTCCCGAAAACTTCGCAACTTCACCGATAGCGTATTTATTCTCCCCCCCCCGTGCGTACACATGCCCAACGGTGTCCAGGACCGTGTAGCTTCTCCTCGTCTTTATTGTCCGGCATGTTTCGCGAAAATTCCCGAAACTGTTTCGGTACCAATATCGTCCGCGCACGCCCGACGGCGGTTTATCGTTTCCGGCTATGACCGCGACACGGAACCGTTTATATCGCGCGCCACTCGCGTTTACAAATTCGTTTAGTTATTCGATCATCGTCTAAACAACGAACGACGAAATTAGCGACGTGAACGTATAATAAAAACAACGTACGGAACACGAATGCCGCTTGGGGCGCGATGGGGGGGGATGAAATCCAGGGGAGTTATATAACCCACCCATACGGTATTTGGTTCTTACGCCGCCGGTTGAAAAAATAAACGAAAACCGTTATATTCGTCGGGTTATAGCGCGCGTGCGGATTAATATCACCGGCGACGCGACTTACTCTCTCGGCTAACGCGATAAATTCCCGTTACGTAGACGCCGTTTTTTTTATTTTTTCGCCCCGAGATTATTCCGGACGATACGGCGATCGTATCGGGTTCGTACGGAACGTTATTTTCTTTCTTTTCCGCCAGTACGCGGTCCTCGAAACGTTTCTTCCGTACGAATCATCCGTGCCCAGGCACGTAGCCAAAAACGTGTTTAATTTAATTTTTTTATTCCTCGCGAAAAGGATCTACTCCGATTCTGAACGTAATAAAGTATTAATACGGGACGAAACGAAACGAGTATAAAAAAAAAAAAAACAAAAACGATAATATACGAACGAGAACGTTTTCGATTTTACAAAAGAGATAATTTAATTCTTCGGTCGATAAACGCGAACGGCGATTATTCTCGTAACCCTAACTAACTGGGCTCCGAGCGGGATAGCGTTTAAACGGGTCGCGTTTTACAATTACCGGGTAGATATAAAGCGGTTACGCGTTGGCCGTTTTTACGCGCGACGCGGAGCTCGTCGTGAATATTCGAAGAAAAAAAGACCAACACGTGTCCCGGTTACTATTCGTCGTCCGTAATTCGGCGGATTCGCTTTATTTACGACGACGACCCGATCGTAGGTTGTCCTTACTATTCGCGCTTTGACCCGACGGACTCTTTTCCCGCGTCCGATTTCGATTATTTTTTCGCGGATTATATATTACCGGGAAAGCTCGCGCCTTCCGACCGGGGCGTGTAATTATTTCCGGCCGACGGAAAGTCGGCTAAATCGGCTTTACGTCGACGCTTCGCCAGGCCGCGACCGAAACGAATTGGAAATCGTATTCCGCGCGGTACATCCCGAAACGTATATTGAAACCAAGTCAATTACCTAAATAAAAGTTTATAGCTGACGTTCTCGCGGCTTTTCCGGAATTCCGAATTATTCGTGATTGTCGCGAAAAATGCACGTGTACGCGCGCCCGAAATGTATAATTTCCGTACGTTTTCGAACCGTTTTACCGCGTCGTTCGCGGAGCAACCGTGTATTATTAATATATACATATTTGCAAACGCTTTATTGTTTCGTCGACGTTTTTTGACGCGCGCGCGTTTCAATTTGCCACGACGACGAAAATAATACGAACATACCGGTCCGTTATCGATCAGTTAACGTCTCCGGAGAATAAATAATATATACACACAGTGCGTCCCATAAGTTTTGGAGACAACCGTTCTAAAATTAATTCTAGTATAATTATGTAATTCTGGGAAGTTATTACGATAACACTTATAATCGTTCGTACAAACGTTCACGTGTGTAAGATAATTTCTGGCAGCGTAATCGTATCTGTGGTGAATGTACGTTCGTGATCGCGGTTATAATTTCAACGTGGAAAAAAATCTCGAACAACGAATCGCGATAAAACGTTAAGTTAGAAAAAATTGCTACAGAAACGTTCCAAATGACGTGTAAAGCTTATGGTGAGTTAGTTATGTCCCGTGCTACTGTATTTCGGTGGCCTAGTCAGTTTTCATCCGGCAGGGAGTCGTTTGATGACCAGCAAAGATGTGGATGACCAAGCACAACGAAAACTAACGAAAACATTGCTCGCGTCTCAGCTGTTTCGAACGAACATCGAAACGCTGGTTGTAGGTTAGTGAAAGGAGTTAACTGAAATTCCAAAAACGATTGTTCAACGGATTATTAGAGAAGATTTATGGTAAAGAAAACTTTGCGCGCACTTTGTTCCTCATGCGCTAACCACGGAACAACGACAGAGACGTGTTTCTCACGCGAAATATTTGCTTCAAATGGTCACCAACGCTCCAAATTTTTTTCAAAAAAATTTGGCGACCATCCCGCGTATTCACCAGATTTGAATCCTCCGGACTATTTCCTGTTCCCAAAGTTGAAGATGGAGCTCAAGGGGCACCATTTTGCCACCATTGAAACGAAGTCAAGAAGCGGTGACCCAAAAGTTCAAGAACATTCCTAATGCTGACTTTTCACGGGCCACGGAAAAATCGGACGATTGTGCAAGAAGGTGTATAGAATGTAATGGCGACTATTTTGAATAAAAAATTGCTTAAAACATTTTTTTTTTCATTTTTTTTTGTAACATCAGTAACTTTAGCCTCAAAACTTATGGGACGCACTGTGTATATAATCAGTTATTAAGCCTAATCAATTGTCAAGGTTGTTACGATTAATCTGGTTATGGCGCAAATATTAAAATTTTTTATTTACACGATGTTTACGACAATCCCGTTTAAACTCAATTCGTTAATAATTGTCTAGTTTAAGTTTAACGTTAATTATTTACTGCTGGCTAAGCCACGGAGCGTTTTCGAAAAACGTCGTTGAGCGTAAATTTACAAAAAAAAATACGCGCACGTACAATATTATTTCGGTCCGTACGCGCGCGTCTACGTGCGGGCAAGACCGGTCGAACGGGCGAATTGATGTTTTTTTTTGAAAATCGTCGAATCGAATTTCAGAAATTATATAAGTCGACCCGCGTTCGGAGTCGGCGTCGAAAATGTTAAAAGCTAACTCCGAAAAACAAAAAAAACAAAACGTCCCGGGTTTAAAAACGGCGACATTTTCCCCGCGCGAGTGAAAAGCGCCCGACGGTTTATCGATTATTGTGTCTTGGACGCGGACGTTCGCGTTATCGACCGTCGTCCGTCAATCGAACGGAATTTACGCGTATAATTTAACGCGTCGACGCTTTGTGGATCGATAAGCGGTAACTTATTGAACGGAAACGTAAACTTGGTTAGAAAGGAGAAGAAACGAGCGCGTTTAGTAAAACTTAATTAAAGAGCGAATGCCCGGGGCGGCCTAATAATGGCCGGCGGCGTCGAGTGCCCATCAAGTACTGGGAATCGTTTCGCGTTTACCGGCAAAAGCGCCGCTATTAATTACGCGCAATTTATATTTGCCGTTCGCTGAAAAATTCGCTCGGTTTCGTATTTTTCCCGACCTACCTCAACGCGATTAAATTATAGCCCGACGAAAAACGGTCTTAGCCGTCGTTCTATCGCGCGCTCGATCGATAAACCGTTTTCTATATAACTAAACGACCTTGTGCGCGACGCTTCCTCTCGCCGGGTACCGTTCGTCCTGTCGCCGACGATATTCGGGACCGGGATTTTCCCGTTATATTTTTAAACGCGTCGGTCGTAAAATCGTATAAAACGCGTAATTGACCAACGAATAATCGTCGCCGTTCGTCGAACGCCATTCGAACAACGGTCGAACGTACGACGAATAGATCACCGTTGTAATAAACGAATTTCGTTTGAAAATGTTTGCTATTACGGGCGGGGCACGAACGAGAGAAAACCGTTCGAACGTCGACCGCGTTTTTTTACGCGTACGCCCCTCCTAACCACGTAATTTTAACAGACGGCCGTGTTTCGATCGGACGAAAACGCGCCGCGGTCGTTTACCGGCTAACGCGTCACTCGACGTGGACGCCCACCGGTCTATTATACCGTTTTCCCGAATGGGAACGTTCGCGCGTCCGAATGATCACCGGACACACTCTGTGTCAGGACCGGACGACCCTGTCGAACGCCACACGCGGATCGGCTAATAATTATCGGTCGACGTCGTAGGGACGACGACGGGCAAAGTTGGGAGGGATACACGCGCGGACGTGGTCCGGTTTTGGTCGAAGGTGCGTTGTTATTCGGAAAACGGTGTATAGTTGACGCGGTCGGCTTTCGGACACCGCGCACGTTCGGCCGAAACCGTCGCCGTGACAAACGGAAACACCGGGTACGTAAATGAAAACTCGGTCGCGCCGATACCAACGAACGTGACGCCTCCGAATTCGTTATCACTCGCCGGTCCCGTTTCGCCGTTGAACGCTACGGGGACAATTACCGGATCGGGACGTAGGCCACGTCGCCCGGTATGTTTTTCGCGCAGCGTTCCCGAGGTAATATTTCGTCGTTCCGTGCAACGGTGGATTCGGACGTTCGTCGCGTTCCAACGACTTTGTTTTCAATGGTCCGCGTAAACGTTCTCGACCGCCCGTCGACGACGGCGCGGAAACACCCGGCCGTTTGTGCCCCTCGAGCAGCAGCCACACGTTACGGGAACGGTTTCTTCCGATCGCGTCCCGATTATACGGCGGCGGTTCGTACGATCGTTATTGCCGCGGTAATAAATACGGGCGGTATATAAATACGACGGGACGACCCGGTGGCGGTCGCGTTATTGTCCTCCGCGAACGAACGTTAAGGCGCGAAACGTTCTCGGAAAGCCGCCCGACGCAAACGGGTAACCCTCGGCCGATTCCGCCGAGCGATAAACACGCGCCGTATCGTCCGAACCCTCTGGAGATCGCTTCGGCCAATCCCTTTCCATTTACCGTTTCGGCCGAGTAATATAAATATTATTAGCTCGGGTAACGCGCGGCGGTTTTATTTACGTGTGCCGTTCGTCGAGACGGCCGAAAACCACCGCAACGCGGTTTGCCGATATCAGAGACGTTCGTCACGATATTTAACGACGCCCGCGCCTAAACGGTCTTTTGCGCGACATTTTCGTCCGCGCGCTTTCCGCGACTGTTCCCCCGTCCGGTCCTCGTAAAGCCGTTGTTAAAAACGGCCCGAAACGTTCGAAGACACTTCGCCCACCGTTGTTCAAGCCCGCGGTATTATTGTCGACGTAATCGTTTCGGGACAATTTCCGGTTATTTCCCCCCTGCCCACC
>JAIPRN010005400.1:0-10790 GCA_025469175.1 Geopemphigus sp. TES_GeoC_2020 | reverse complement strand
ATATTAAACTGAAAAAGTCAGGAATATATTTCAAATAATTTACGATTGTACATGTATGTTTAACGTAAATAAATTAGGTTATATGTACGACATATATGACAATAGGACATTGGTTAAAAGATTGAATTCAAGAATCGGCAAATTATTATCGGCAGTGACTCTATTTCCTTCTATAACACAGAAATCATGATTCACAATTACATAGTTTTGATAAATCGGGCCAAGTTTATATTTTATCAAGTGACGTTATTATGATTGTATATACCTTAATATATTATTATAATTGGGCACATTATTATGTTATACTTAGCCACTTAAAATTTCGTAAATGGAAATACAGAAATTTGTTGGGAAACATCTATTATCTTCTTAAATTACCATGTATAAACTTAAGCTTTAAGCATATAGAAAAAGACATTTGTTTCTCGAGTTTATTCAATATATGTTTAATAAAACAATAAATCCGTGATTAGTAAACTATGTACGTATTAGATACATCTTCCGCTAATACAATATTAAGTGATTACGTATTGTAATTTATATTATTAATTACTGACAATAGGTTGATGTATTTTTATTACGTTTATTTTATATGTAATGTTGACCTGTACACTTAAGTTTAAAGGCACATAATTTTACATATTTACGTAAGATAACTTATAAGTATTACTTATTATTTTTGAAATGATACACATTTTGTATTAAAAAAGAAATTTAAAGAATCTAAAATATTAAAAAATAGGCATAGTATGGATAAAGTTAATTATTTATTAAGTAAAAAAAGTATATTTTTTACTTAAAGGGTCATAAGCTATTTTTATTGTATTTAAAAACCACAGACATAACTAAAGGAAAGCTTTATTTATGCATACTTTTTACGCGAAATTAAAAAGAAAAATAATTACTTAATGACATTTAGTAACTTTAGTTATAATAGATAAATATAAGAAATAATCTTGAAAATAAATGTAAATTCTAAGCAAGTTCAAATTCGATAACATTTTTAAATTGCGGTATTTATTGTTATTTATGTTACTTATACTTTCCAATTAAATTTGTAATCATTATTAAGTATACCTCATGATGATAGAGTATTAACATGCTCTCGTAATTTTTTTTATTTTGTTTTATTTAATCTTATTAAGCGTTAAATCCTATTAAATATTAATTAATACATTTAAATTAAATTATTAAATAAAATTTGACGTAAAAAAGCATTTTTTAATCAAGTGGAATTATTTTTTGTTGATAATCTTTTTGAGAATATTTTATTTTTGTTTCAATTTGTTTATATTAAATGTTTGCTAAAAGTATTGTCGGTACTAACATTTATTTTACTTAAGCCTACAATAAATCTAGTAATATGGAGACTATACAATTATATATATATATATATATATATATTATAAAAATCTTAACCATTATTTTGTTCAATTAACGATTTTTTCATATATTTTATAATACACAGTAAATTTTAGTTATGAGATATTTCAAGTATATAACAAATCAAAATATTTTATTACTGTTTGGTAATTTAACAAAAAAATTCTATACCTACAACCAATTATTAAAAGTATTACACGAACGGTTTTTATACATGCGTATTACAAAAAAAACTAATTATTGGTCGTTGACATAATCGGCCGGGTTTTTCCTCAGACTATGGTGATGAGCGGATTCAGCCCAATCAACGACGAGATAGCCAATAATCATTGGTGGAACCATAAACGGTAAGTTGGATAAGGTTCTTTTAATTCCGTTGAGTATTCCATGAGTGAAAAATCCTTTGAACGCTTTCTGTTCAAACGGAGACAATTTGGTGGTAATAACACCACGAATGTTGCTCTTTAGGTTGCCTAATTCGCCACCCATTTCCTGAAATTATTAAATAATGTTAAGTCAAAATATAGACTTAGATATGTGGATATATTTGTACCGAATTTAGGTGTTGTGTATTATTTAATACGCGGAGTTACGATATTTTCATAAACCGAATAACGCGAATAAAGACATTTAAATACATGTTATAGAAGTTAACAGTTAAAATGTACGTGGATAGAAAATGACGATCACTCGGTTCGTGTATTGGAATGACAAAAGTCATCGAAAATTGTTTGGAATACAAGTACACTAACGTTTGGCCAATTATTGGTTTCGTTTTGTACCCTCGGTTGTTTATCGCCGGATATTAAATAATAATTTCGAGCGTAAATGGGACATATGAAACGGTTTTACGTCGCCCGATACGGATTTCGTGAATAGCAAGGGAAACGACATCCCGTAAATACTTCGACGATGAACTAAACCGTAATCGCAAAAGTCAGCGATTTTTTACGCGACGACGAAACGTCGGGCGAAATAGTACTTACGATTGGTGGTAGTACTTCGAACGTGAAAAACGGCGGACTCCGAAGATATAGCGAAGGTCGAACGGACGGCGAAATTATTGTCGGAGAACGGGGCACGCGAAGCGGATCGATGTCTACGTATCAGCCGTTATCTACTCGTCGAGGCCGCAGCAGCTGCTTGTGGACGGCAGTAGTGACGCTACACGGTAATCGGTATCCGGGTGTCGGTCGGCACTGCGCCGTTTATCACGGTCGGCGTTGGCGTCGTCATCGGCGGCGGCGGCACATTCGAGGCGACTACTGGATCCACGGCGGCGGCAGTTTACACGGTTCAATCCGTCTGTGCGTGTCGCCGTTGCCATGGTCGCTCACTCGGCGTATTTAGCCGTCCGCGCTCGCATAATTTTCGGAGTGGCGCAACATCGCCGAGACGTGGCCGGCGCAGCTGGTGGGATCACGACGCTCCGCCGGACGTTCGACGTAAGTGCGTGGGAAAGAATCGGAAACCTATGGTTATTGTTGGCCCGTCGGGTGGTTACGGTCGTGTCCAGGCGAAAACGCGAACGTTCGTCGCGTGTTTGAGCAGAAAAAACAAAAACCGTCGGCTCGAAGTATTATTCGCGCTGTACGACGCCGCCCGGGTTATTAGCCGAAACGTCTCCCCGGACATTCTGTAGAGATTGTATATAAACGGGTAGGTCGAACGGAAATTCGTCCGCGAGAGAAATAGAGAGAGACCTCCCACCCGTCCCCCCGAGTACGTATTACGTAACGGCAACATCATTTCCCCGCAAGGATTAAATTTTGATTCGGGGTCGATCGGACCAAACCCGGAGCGTGTGCCTGTTACTCGTATACACGAGACGAACGGGTACGTCGCGAAATTCGGGATTATCGT
Organism: Geopemphigus sp. TES_GeoC_2020; assembly: GCA_025469175.1. NCBI lineage: Eukaryota > Metazoa > Arthropoda > Insecta > Hemiptera > Aphididae > Geopemphigus > Geopemphigus sp. TES_GeoC_2020. The sequence goes on along the minus strand of JAIPRN010005400.1, from coordinate 7,544 downwards.
CGAAATTTGAAAATATTTCTGCGGCAGAAGTTCGTTAGACCGGGGAAAGTTTGCGGAGGTCGCGCGCGCGCGCGAGTTATGTTCGCATTACGCGAATCTTGGCTTTCCCGTTGAAAAAATGTGGTATAAATATGTACGGCAATGACGTAGTAATATTTATTACGGGCGCGAACGGCGAAATTGACGTCCGGTAAATTTTGCTACTAACACACGCGCGGTTTATCGGTCGACGACGTGTCGTTGGAAATAAGTCACTTGTACACGCTCTACCGTCGAATACCAGCCGAGCGTTTAAATAATTCGCGTCGTACGTTCTTCTCGAGCCACGTACCGTTTGGCGCAACGCGCGCGTGTTTACCGCGAAACTTTAGACGGACGTACGCGTTTTCCGTAAAAAAAACGCGTTCGTATTTTCTCCGGGTATTCGATAACGGCGACGTATGTACGTGATACCGTCGATTGTTGTTGGACGCGCGCCTTTTATTCGAAAAATGCCGCAGAGATTCGCGTAGGAAAACGGGATTACGCGCTAACACGTCCGTGGCGCTTTTGGCGCGTTGAAATACGTATGGCGGGCGATGCTCGGTAAACGGCCCGTCCGTTCGTTCACCGGTATGGGTGGTCAAATTGTTTTCGCCCGCGTGTCGGGAATTCGTCCCCTTTTTTTCGTTTCTCCGATCAAACCCGTCAAACCGCGTTCGACGATCTCGTTTCGTGACAGTTTCTCAAGTGCTGAGGGGGGAGCGGCTATCCGTTTCGATATTCCTGTCATGGTAACCTCCGCGTTCGCACTTATCGTAACCAAATATCCGTCGGATCGTATTCGTTCCTTTTCGACGTCTATACTAACGTTTACTTCGCGTTTATTCGAATTTCCAACGTTCGTAAGTAATGTTGTCGTTCACGTCGCGCGTGCACGTTTCGTTTTCGCGAAAAAAAAAATACGTTTTTTCCCCCGTTCTCTCTCGCGGTGGACAAACAGCTAACGCCCGAAGGCGCCGTTGTTTCGTGCGGAAGATTATTTTCTTTTTGTTTTACGTTTTTTTTTTGTTTTTCTTTCGGAACGATACAATGTATCGCGTGCCGTTATTTTGTAAGCCTCTCGAATTTGCCTCGTCCTCTACTTGTATATCTACCTTTTAATTTATCGCGTTCGGAATATATTTTGCGACAATTTCGCGAGGGGAGATACCCGTTTCGATTTTCCTGCCACGATAACACCGCGTCGGCGGTAGTTATCGTAATAAATATTCGTCGAATTATTTACGTTTACACGCGTCTTTGTTTTTGTTTCGACATAACGGTTTACCTTGCGTTCATTCGATTTTCCAACGTCCGTAAGTAAAGTTGCCGCCACCGTCGTCATTCAAGTCGCGAATACGTTTCGTTCTTGCGGTTTTTTCATTTTTTTCCCCCCTCTCGTATTTCTCATGGTAGACGAACAGTTAACGCCCGAAGGCGCCGCTGTTTCGTGCGGAATATTTCTCTCATTCTTTTCGTTCTATTCTATGTTTTTCTTTTGTTTCGGAACGATATAAAGTATCGAGCGTTGTTGTTATTATTATAGAACTCTGGAAATTTGCTCGTTCTCCGCTGTATATTGACGTTTTCTTTTCAACGCCAATTTCTTGGGTTGTAATAAATAATTTGTACACGCCGATGATAAAGTTTATAAGCGTTTAAAAAATAAATTCGTTTTTATCATTTTTGACATCGATAAAGTTCGGTATCGTTGTGTGAACGTGCCACGACGAATTAATCATTTACGAAGGTCGTTACAATACCATTAAAAGTGTCCCTCTTGATAAAATAAAATACAAACATTTACGATACAATATATATATTCCATAAGGGAATAACGTACGTTGTAATTTCTACAATTCTTTCGACTAAAATATCGGAGGATTTAGTACGGGCAATGTTATAAATAATGTATACGTCGACGTTTAATATTATCTAGTCCAGTTATCGTATACACGTGTATATCTGTGTGACAAAAATACGTATTATTCGTTAAATTAAAAAATATTATGTATTTAATAGGTTTCGAATTTTTGGCGTATTTTGAATTCCCCGTTACAGAAATATCGTAATAGTGACGTTATTTATTCTTAACGAATGAATGTTTACGAACTTTAAGTACATACAGTTTAAACCACGGGTTTCAGCTACGGTCCAGTGATCGGTTTCGGTCGTCAAGTCGATTGACGTTTCGATCTTGAACTTCGAGACACTTACCTACTTACGTGAGCAGACTTTCGGAAACCGCGTAAAATCCAAATATAGAACCGATTTAAGTGACGAACATTTAGAAGGTACGGTGCCCGTTGAAGATTGACGTAAACTTGTCACGAAAGCAATTTCAAACTTCTCATTACGAAATACGTATTAAAATCTTTCTTCTCTCTCTCGGTCTTCAATTTTATTATATCTCCTGCGATATCGAAACCCGTCTTTTTAGATTCGAACTCGCCGAAGTCTAAACGAATAGATTTAGATATTTCTTTTTAATAGTCAAAACGCGCGACAACATATTTCACGTAATTACTCGCGTCTAAAAATCGTTTCCATTTATCCGTATACACTCTCTATTTTCGGTCGTTTATCGTAAAACGTAATTGTAATTAGAATAGTTCGATATATAAATCGTATCCAATTTATGTCGTTACGTAGTTATTTATAATAATATTCGTTATCGGCTTTAATTGTTCTGTTTTTATTAATAATATACCGGGCGTTATGAAAGAAATCATAGTGCAATGATTTAACGGTTTTTAATTAACCTTTTAATATAAATATTATTACATATTATTTTTTAGAAATAAATAACAGTCGTTTTCTTTAAATAACGAAATAATAAATTCGTACCCGTAATTAACGTTCCATTTGACACGATTAAACTCGCCGGGAAATATTACATTTTGTAATAAATGTTTTAAAAACCTCGAATTTTATAAAAATTGTAAAAATATGTGTGGAGAATGCTAAAGTAACGCGGTTGTATAGAAAATATGTCGTTAGTAGTTTATGTATTAATTTAACTCTAAGTTTAAAGTTTAAGTTCTATTGCCGTTTTGTAAACATAACGTAAATAGCCACTGCTTTTATACTTACGGTATTTTTCGTATTTTTTTGTTTCGATCGTAATGAGACGAGTAGAAGTAGTAGTATACATCCCAACATCCAACTGTCGTAGCTTCTGTGTTTTTTTTTTAATTTGTTAGTGAACTAATATAATACGTACGGTTTGAATTAATATAAGAAAGTTTGGACATATTTCATAAGTGTTGTTGCGTACGTTTCCCGAGAACGTGATACTTTTGGACGGTAGAAATATTCGTCGAATATATTTTTGCGATTTTTTCATGAAGAATCCCATTATATTATCAAAACTGAATATACGCGCGTCTATTTATTCGTTTTAGAGGTATAAATAGTGTAATTCAATCGTTAATTGGTGGTCTTTTGTATAAGTACCTAGCGATAATTTCGTATTCGATTATCTAAGTTTTTTTTTGCAAACAAGTCGATACAGCGTTTGCAGATAAAATTGAAATCCTGACGACTGGTTGTATAACTGCAACTATTTTAAATTCGTCGTCGTTCTGTTTATACGATTCTATAATACGATATCGTTTTATATTATTAAAATCGTAACCACAAAATAAAGCGGTTTTTTTTTAAATTTTTTAAACGTCCGTTGTGTTATTAATTACTAACGAGTTAGATTAGGTCTCAACGTTAAAATAATATCAGTCGTATCTGAATGGAAATAAACGAATTATCGAGTTTAAAGAACGAATAACGTAAATTGCGTTAATTAAAAACGATTATTTTTTTGAAACTACGACGTATTGATGTATATTTAAATAAAAACGATAGAAATTGTATTTTCCCCTCTGCATGTTAAGTTAGTAAAGACTACATCGTTCGAAGTTTCAACCGAAATGTTACTATTAAAACTTTCGCTTTATAAACTAATGGTCCCGTTCTTTTGTTTCCACCATATTTATTGTTTAATCTACCGTTTGCACTTTGTATACGTGCGCGCGCCCACAGCACATACACACACCTATTATACGTGTCTAAAGGTTCTATTTCGTATTGTTATTTTTTGCTAAATATTATTTAATTTCGTTTTCGAAAACTTTAGTCGGAATTAGTTACATTGACGATTAAACTCATTTTCGATGTATCTAACGCGTTACGTTTTTCGTAATAAAGTTTATTTAAAGTTTAACCGTGTGTAATACAAACGGCTGTTTGTTTATTCGACGGGCATTTACGTATTTTTAACGAAAAAAGTTTTTCGATTCAATTATATTTACGTACCCTCGAATAATAATCGTTTCGGATTTGTCGTCGGCGTCGTGTGTTTTTTAATCAACTACCCGTACGATTTATGTTTCCCGTTAAAACGTATTCGAAATTGTGCGTGTATTTGTTACGAACAAATTATACAATTATACAATTGTTCGTAACTTCTTATTTGGTCCATTTGGCAACGACGAATTTTCGACGCAATTCGTCGCTAACGAATTATTCTCGGACCCCGTTTTCGGTTATTTATTCGATTACCATTGCCCGCGTATTTATTAGTGGACAACTATTTCGTAAAAGTCGCGTTTAATCGTTTTGGCCAAATTGTTACGGATTAATCATAAATATCGTGTTTATGTTTCGCAGTGATCATCCCATGTAGTATCTCGGTATTCTGGCGAATCGTAAGTGAGCGTGTACGCTTTGGAGACTTGAATAGATAAACGAGGAACAACGCGTTATTTTCGCATATTATCGTATGAAAAAGACATCTAATTGACTTTTGGTTGTATATGCCCGGCGCGTTTTCGAAACGTTAAAAACTATTAATTTTTTAATCGCCGTTAAACATTTTTACGCGGTTTATATACCAAGTTTTTTAATGCAATAAAATTACGTAGATCGTATAGGGTACGAGTGTAGATATAATTTGAAGTACGAACGGGCGAATGCGACGAGTTTTTGTTAGAACAAATAGTCGCGGCGGTACTCGGAAGTCGCGGAACGTTAAAATAACATAAACTTGCCGGGAAACGAATAATACGTTTTAAAGGTAAGGGCCTGGATTGTGTTAAACGTGCGATACGGGCCAAAAGTTATTGGATTAAAAACACGAAAACAAATCGAATACTCGAATTGAATTTGGGCGTACGATATTCGATCGCGGTAGTCATTTTACGCCAGCTGTTTGTTGTGTTTTTTTTTTTAAATATTCTACTTAAACCGAAAAAACCCGCCGCAATACGAACGCGCACTATTCGCCCGTACACGAACGCCTAACCAGCAACATTCCCGATCGCGTCCTTCCGATTGTCCCGAAGTCGCGGAATTTCGCGGCATTTTTTACCGCGCAGCTGTCCCGATGACGACCGACCAGTATGCGGAACACGCAACTCGATCGGCGCGCCATTGTGCGTTCCGACCGGGAGAGGTTCCGGGGGTCACGCTCGCGCGCGCGCCATCGGATCAATGTTAAGACCCGTGCTTGGGCGTTGGTTCTTTCACGTGTGCGTCCGTCACACGACCTCCGGCCACCTCGTAAACGACGAACATTTTTTTTAACCCCCCCCAAATTTTTTTGTCACTCTGCTCGTTGAACGGTTAGTAAGATAAAAATATTCGTCAATCGGGCGTAAAACGGACATTTTCCGCGTCAATCGACGCTATCGAATAATTTCGTCATAGTTACACGTACGTGTCGTTGCGTAATTTCGATTCGTGTTCCGACAATTCCATCCTGCTACGAAATACCAAGCCTCCTAAACTATTCGCGTATTATAATATATAGTTGTTGCCGACGCTTCGGCAGTTCCGTAATCGTTGAAACGAACGCTCTAAAAGAATCGATTTCCGTTGAAACATAAAAACTACGGCCGATTTTCGTGTTCGTTAAAACGTTTAAAAACGTTCGCGTATACGTATAAAATACGTTCATCGGCGTACACAGACTGTGTACACGTTTGTGTAGTCAATTCAACGATGCCGAGACATCGCGAAACTATTAAAGGAACAATCGGTCGTCAATTTTCAGCTCGGTTTACGCGTGTAAGCGACCACCACGGCGGTTTGTTTTTTTTTATATTTGTCGGGCGATTCTCCGCAACGCACGGTCTTACTAAATTGCCGTTTCTGGTCGAATTTCGGAATTAAACGTTCGACGAGTTTTTCGAGAAGAAAAAACATTTTTCGAAAATTAAACGAACGTACGATATTATCGTCCGTAAATCGGTGATTTCAACGGGCAGACGCCGAGTATCGAAATAATATTATTCGTACATTAGCCGGTGGGATACGTAGTTATTGCCGTTTGTATCCAACACGTTTTTAAACGATTTTCCTTTTTCGTTCGATCAAATATTCGTATTTTACTCGGCGAGTTCTGAACGCACGACAATTATTTACGACGCCCTTCGGCGATTCTAAATAATTGTGGCACCGACAGACGCGTCTGACTCGAAATCGGATTTCCTTTTGGGCGCGCACGTTCGTATCCTACCGATAGTGTTTCAAAAATCTATTTTTATACATCGGGTACTACGTCGACGCTTATTTCGAATAGTACGTATTTACGTATTTCGGTTCGAAAATGTGCGTGTGTTACGCGCAGTTAGCGTAATTACGAATTCGGTACGCGCGGTGTCGCCTTAATAAATATCCACTTTATTATATTATATAATAGTACATATGTATGTTGTACGAAAAAGCTAAAAACAAAAAATAAACGACACGAATAGTTGGCAATGATCGTATTACGTTTCTCTCGTAGTATAACGATTTGGTTTCTACTATTTATAACTACGAAAAAATTTCGAAATTGTAAAACAAAATTTTTGACGATTAAAGTGTAGCAAAAATACGTTTGTTTCTTTGATATATGTACGCCGTTCGAGGAAATAAAACGATTCATCTACGTTTCAGTTACGACTTTACCGACGTTTAAAAGATATAAGGCTTAGAATGATTAAAACGCGTAAGAAACTAGTAATTTTATTTAAAAAAACGAAGTATTAGATACGCGTACGACATTTAGAGGAATTTATTTCGAGAGTTACGCAGCGTGTGATGCCAAGGACCGACGCAAACAGCGTTGTTTTTGACGATTGTCCAATTTTCGATGCACGGTAGAGAACGCTTTTATTAACGGTAAGTGTTTCTTCGTTCCGGAAAGGTCCGTTTATTGTTTCGGACGATCGTGAATTTCGAAAGTCTAACTGTCTTTGTAAATTTTATCGAGCCATCGGCCAGAACGAGAAGCCGCCCCGTTTTCCGTTTCGTATGAAAAATAAACGACAAGGACTCCGGGGAAAAAACGGACGCGCGCGTCTTCGCATTCGAGAACGAAATGCTCGACTACCTTTGGTCGTCAACCTCCTACCGTCTTTCGATCGCACCGTACGCGCAATTACGATACGGGAACTCGCGTTTTTGCCGATTTAGATGTTACAGCACGCGTCGAACACGCTACGTCAGGATTACGCGGCGTAAATTAATCCGATTTACTCGAG
>JAIPRN010005399.1:0-10792 GCA_025469175.1 Geopemphigus sp. TES_GeoC_2020 | reverse complement strand
TATATATCGTTATTATTTCTTCGTCTTCTTTTCAATATAATACGTGTAAAATTAATTGGAGCACTGTTGCTATAATTAGATACATACCGAACTCGAATTTGAGCGTGTGTGTGTGTATGCTCAACTACTAACTAGTACTAGTAATAGTAACGACAGTAGACGCGGAACTATTATACACGTGGAGGTAACGTGATTAGAGGTATTCGTGTTGTATATAATATCGTTGGTTACAAATAGCGAGGTTGACCGATTTTTATTTTTCTAATTCGCTAAAATTAATTTAACGAAATTTTCCTTAACCGAGTCATCGAAAATTCAAACGTATCGATCAATAATATGACATTGTATTGTTTGTTTTTCTTTTTTTGTAAATCGTTTATTTGATTTGAAAAAATTATACTAATATGGTTTACGAAACCTGAAGGGTTTTTGTCTCTGAACTTTCCGGGGGAATCACCAGAATTCGTTTCGTACGTGTTTTTGATAATTAACGATGTTTACCGATATTCGAGTAGCGTTTTCACCGGTAAGGATTAATCAAATCGATTGGTACGATCGAATAATACGAAAATGTTAATTGGACGTTAACGCTTGGCAAAATACATTTAGTTCGAAAAAAACCATGGGTTAAATAAATTTCTTAACTTTTAAACTTATTAATAGTCGGCCTTGATAAATGTTACTTTCAATAAAAACAACGCCTCGAAAGTACATTAAACGAATGAGTTTTTATAGAACGGTAAAACATAACATGTAGTGAAATTAATTTACTAAATATATAACAAGGGCGCTATTTTACTATATACAGTGTATATACGTATCGTATTCTTAGTCAGCTATAATTAATGTTACAAAGTATATTATTATCATCCGTTACGCGTGACTTTTTTTTCGTAAAATCAAACTTTCGTCTTCTACACGAATTTTTTAATTTAAAAGTAATACTACGCGTGTAGTCCCGTCTTTTGGGAATTATGTCCGTGGTTTCGAGAGAAACTTTTATTTAATATATGTCGTTAGTATGTACAAATAATAGTAGAATTTAGTCGTATCACGATACCGCATACCGCCATTTACTATTACTTACGTTAATGCAATGTATAATAATATTAAATTTTCCGTAAATTGAATAACGCCAACATGAAATTTCGTTTAATATATATATATATATATATATATATATGTGGCTATTTACACGGTACATCGTCGTGGTGGTGAACTACCTGTACATGCAACGTTAACAGGACGTAGACATTTGTAGTTAAATATATATATATATACGTTTTATACGAATAACGGGAGTATAGCGTAGTAATATATAATATATCGACGCGCTATTATGTCGAGTTTTAGCGAAATCAAATCGGTCCGTTATATGCTCGTACTCGCGTATGTATAATGTATACGGATTTCTAATTACTTCAACCGTTAATTATTTACAGCCAAGTAATAATAATTATATTAACGTACGCTGCGCATATAAGCGGATTCTTGAGAGATGCTAGATTGAGAAAAAACAAGAGACAACAACGATCGAAAGTCGAAACATAAGTTTGACGTCGAAAAATAAAACTTGTACACGCGATTGGACGTATACAAATTTCAGCCAAATCGATAAACTAGTACATTCGTGAACGGTTTAATTTCGAATTGAAAAACATATTTATAAGTGTGAATTATGTAGACATTTGGATAACAGTTACAACCCAAGGATCACGGGAGAGGAAACTTTTCAAAAACGATATTCATGTTCGATATCGTAAGCGGACATTTGATTACATTTTTCTTTTGGTGGCGGGGCAATTGGGCTCGACGTTATAGGTTCAGTTCGTATTTAACAATAATAATCGCTTTCAACAAATAAATAAATTTTTTTCTCCCGAATTTGTCAATTATTAAGTCGTAATAATTTTCGGTAATTGTAATTCAGTGTAGAAAATAGAAGTATTCGTATGTCATTTTAATAACGTGAATCATCCTTAGCGACGTTGTTACCTGACAAGTAGCGAAACTTAAAAGTAAATTGTTAAACCGAATTGAAAAATCAATAACAGTAATCAATGTTTCCATTAAGTTTTTGCTACGTAAATCTGAGCTGTTGCCAGTATTTCTATTAACTTTTAGTCTTCGCGTTCAACAATTGTAGAGACCGTTTGTTTTTTTTTATTGTAAAAAATGTCGAGCGATGTTGACGTAGTTTTTTCGTTTCGGTGAAGCGCTTATGCGTTAAATTGTAAAAGGAATAATTAAACTTTCGGCATTCGGGGAGAGCGAAACATTTCAAAAACAATACCTTTTGACGATACGCAATAAACCACGAGGCCCGGGTACGATAAGTATGAACGTCGCTCAGGCGGTTACGAGCATGACGATATTAGTAAACGATCACACGTTTTTCGGCGAATACCTTGTACATCCAGGAGTGAACGTTCAGCGGTTATTCTGGTTCGTTCCGTCGGTCATCGATCGCGGTATAAGTCCGTTACACTGAAGACTGTCATCTATTAATTAAACACGTCTATCCCACGCCTGTGCGCTGACTGTTTTTCCATCAAGTTCAAACCTCCGTTTAAATTGCACTAGAAATATTACTTGTAATTTTTGTACGCCGCTTTCGGATACCTACTGTTTAGTTCGTTTTTTGTTCATAATCCCGTTATCGTGTATTGTTACGTTATGTTTGGTTTTCTACGCTGTTATGTAAGAATAATAATATAATATATAGCATAGTCATTCGGCGAACGGCGGAGACGTGCGCTCGTACAAAAACCGTGGGATGACCGTCGCCGTTGTAATTATTATAACCAGCGCACCGCTTTATTATATACGTACATAATTATGTGAGCTTTTGTCGGATCGTGCGACAAATAACAATGCGAACCCTCGCGGTTCCGACGAAATTCTTCTGGTGGAAGGTGGGCGAATGATAAATAAGAAACTCTATATAATGCCTTTATTATATTATTTATTATCTTACGGCGTACAATGCAAAGGTTACGTGTACGCATTTCTTTCGCCTTAATACGATATATTCTAAAGTCGTCGTCATTACGCGATCCAAGGACGACGACGGCTACGGGGCATATACAGACGGTATTCGCACGTGCGCTCGTGGAGGGGATGGGAGGTTGTTTTCATCGGGTCTCCTCGTTCCCGAACTTTCGTTAAAGTCGTACAAATGGTTATCAAGTACGTATATTATTTCTAAACTCGCGAATAGAATAATGGACACGACGGGTTAAATAAACCCATAATATGGTTTCACGATTTATGTTCGACTATCATCTGTGTATTATATATACACATTGTTCGACACGAATATTATGTATGAACTTGTGTTCACCTACGAACGCGTTTGCCGTTGAGTATTTAATTATGTGCGTTTAATACGTTCGGTTTTCGTTATCGACAAACGTAAGATATCCTATTTAGAATAATAAATCGTAGTGCTCGTTCGATTATTTTATGCCCTATATATTCGGAGCTGAATTTAGAGCGGGACACGTGTCTTACATAGTTTTTAAAAGCCGTCCCACACGAGCGTGACGTAAATTTCTCAAAATTGTTTAGCGTTAAATGTGGTCAAAGTGACGGCTTTTTAATCTACAAGTTTCATAATTAAAATAACTAATTGATGGCGATATTCGAATTGTTCATTTATCGACTCGTATAAAAACGGTCTGAGTATGTTGTTTTTTTTTCTAATTGCGTATAAAATAATATTATTTTTATAATAACAATTATTTTTTTCCTACAACGTAAGATATTATGCTAATAATATATTATTTATATAATATATAATAATATATACGCAACAATTATTAAACTCAACCGAACACTCGTTCCACGCCTAAACAGATCGCCGTAATGTGATGTTTTGTTTTTACGGCAAGCGTAAAATCACTTCGACAAGTCTGTCTGTATATTTGGATGTAACGTAGAGTAGATTTTGTAATAACGTTGCGTTGTCTTAAATGATGGGATACATACATTTTAATTTTGCAAATAATTTAAGAACGAACGGTATTAGACTGATGGGACGGTAGAAATAAAGAAAATAGAAATTATTCGAAAAATATTACGGAATAGTTTAATCGATTGGTTTGCCTAATTACTGCTAGTTATTGTAGACGCTCAATGTTCGAAGAGAAATTAATTATTTAGCAGTTGTTTTTGGCTAATAGTTGTCTGAGTTTATTTTAAGTATAAAACAAAAGATAGATACGTGTGACACGTGCGTATAGGTATTGAACGCGTTATGCGGAGCAACATCATAGACAATTCGATCGTATGTAACCTAAACCGTTCCAGGAATTAAAATCGGTTAATCGATACAATATTTGTGGCAAAATCGGTCCGGTATTTAGGGTGATTATCTCGAAAAAATGAAAACTTATCGTAGTCTGATGAGCCGAAAAACTAGAACATAAAAGAGTACCACGATGATTGAAACAATTCGCTTGAAGAGTTTGGGAGCTTACAAAAAATGTACAAAAATATAGGAACTCTCGTTTAATTTTTTTTATACAGGGATAATAATAGGTACCGGTGTATATTGTAACGTGCATTTCACTCATGACTCAATGGGTAATTTATTCGGACCATTTTAATTTCGTTTGGATATTTTCCGAAGTTAAAATTACACTCGCAATGAACCCAATAATTAAGTCAAGCAACTTTTTTCTATATATATATATAAATCAGCTAGTAGTGGTTGTAATGTTTTTCTATTGAAATTGGACTTTAATTGATTTAAATCTACTTAATACCGATACGTGTATCATAAATTTGTATATAGCTGTTTACGCATAATATTGTATTTTGTAATTAGTGTTACGTGGTAATTTGTCATATACAATGCTGCTGCCATAATAATTACACTGGTTCACGTATTTTGTGTACAGGGGGTAGTGAAAATCATTAACAAACGTGAATTTCATCTGTGTATACAGGGGGTAGTGAAAATCATTAACAAACGCGAATTTCATCAAATACAGAAATAACGATAAAACGCTTCGGCGAATTGTGTTCAAATTTTTTCGAATTCGGCGTAAAAAATAAACAAAAAGCGTAATTACGTAATATCTTTTTTTAATCTTGATTGTTTAGCCAGTTAATAACAACAGAAAAGGGTTGTTCACAATATCAAATATTTTAAATTGTGAGCAGGTAATAGCAAATCGAACAACGTGTAGTCTTTAGGTCAACTTCGGTAGTTTGTATACATACATATAACATGATATTAATTATTTTCTCAATGAAATCACTTAAAATATTATGTTATGTTAACAATCGCGAAAAAATCGGACGTTAAAACTTTCGTTGTCTTTCGCTTTGGTATTTTTTTTAGCTAATAAATGATAATAGTTAACAAATAATCAAAGTTTAATGATCCATAAATTACGTATAATCATTTTTAGTTATTTGTTCACGGTCAAAGATTAAAATACACATTGCTAATTCTATAATATCGTTTTGTGTTTATCCACGAGTTTAAAAATACGCGCGCGTACTTCGAACATTTATCTTTTATTTTTACATTTTACTTCGGAACATTGAAAATTAAAAATAGTCTTCAACTCAGTTTTTACAGCAATATCCATTACCCATATTATACAATAATAACTATTCTCAATCGTAATTCTTGTAAAACGCACATAATATTATCGCGGAGGACAATAAATAATATATTTTATTGTTTTATCGCAAAAACAATTATATAACTTAAATGCTATTTTCCATGATATTAATTTTTATACACCATTCGATAGTATTCAGCTTGATTATAAAAGTCGAACTTTGATCACACTTACTGTAAAACGTTTGAAATTAATTGGTTTAAAACGACTCACTACGTGTGTGTTTTTACTTAGTGAATATACAAAAGAAAACAACTTTGTGTAAATATTAAGACGCGACATGGGACTTTTATAAATTGTTTTAATTTTAAAATTCTGTACATTAAATTTACAAATAAACAGAAATTTTTTTTAAATTCCTTTTGACAACCCAGATATGCCAGCATTTCCAAAAAGTAATTGATATTTCAATAACATCATATTTTAGATCCCAGGGAAAGAGTATACAATGTGATTTCGTTTTTATCGTTGAAATTAAACTACGCAAATGTCCATCGTAAACGTTTAAATGTGTCAGTGACACACTTACATGTAGGGTCGGATAAGGATCGAAAATGCGTATATGTACCCTTGATATCCGTTTTATTCGGGACAGTAAAGTGGGAAGACATTGACTTTACAACAACGTATAGTTACACTATTTTGAAAAACGTTTTTTTGAACAGTAAAATTTATCCGCTAATATTTTATGGTCTTTTTATCGATTGGATAACGGATAAATAATAAGGAATCAAGGTGATCAATTCTGTTTTTAAACATCATTAACAAAACATTTTTCGAAAAAATAACCCCTATTGTTAGTCAGATCTCGGATGTCAATGTAAGGAAATTCATTCGAAAATATACGTGATGGATTTTTCTAAAATTTGTTTAAAAATTGTGGCGTGTGTGTATATGTGTATATATATATATATATATATAAAGATATGGAAAAATTATGCCTCGTAGGCTTGAAAGGTTTAATTAATTGCGTTTTAAATTACGCGATACGTTAATTATTATTATTGAGAGACAATAAAACAAAATCGATTTTATATGACAAAAATAGTCGACTATTATTAGTAAATCATACGCGGAATAAGTTCGACAATTTGTGAAATGTTGTCGAATCAAATTCGCTCTATAATCAAAAACAAATTATGGTTGAAAATTCGTTAAACTGTAGCTTTGACGACGTGCACAAACAAGACGCATTAATTTTCCGAAACACTGACATCTCAAATCGGTTCCGTTTATAACTCACGTGAACGGGACGTGTAATTGCACTTTATTTTGTGTGCTCTCAAACATTCCGTCAGTAATTACAGTTATTAATAAATGACGTACGATTGTACTGCGCCATACAATATTGTGTACCATATAGCAAAGGGATAATATATTACGTTTAGTGTACACGCTGTTGTATCATTTGAAACGTCGATTATATCAATAACAACAATACGTGTCAACTACCGCAAGGTTACGAAAAAACAATCGATTCATTTTATTTCGGTAATCGAAAACTATTTCGTTTTGGTTACTCCTAGCTCGCCGTGTATTATTACCGAGATATTTGATATGTATATATACGTGTTATTAACACAGCTGCAGAGTTCAGATGACCCAACGAACTCTACGTCCAACGAAATTTTAATGCGCAATTATATTATAGACACGTGTACAGGCAAACTTCAGTAATATTTTTATTAATACGCATTGTCATCCTATATATATATGCGCTTATGTATGTGTAATACGTGTATCAAATGAAGCGTTATAGCGGCTATAAACAGCATATTTAGAGAAAAATATATAAGACAAACTATATATATATAAATAGACATGTGTTTGTACTATTATATTATGTATGTATGAAATACTTATAGTGAGTCATCCTCCATAAAGTCCGTCTAGCCTTTCTCGCAATACAAACGGTATTACAGAACCTGTTTTGTTTAATATATTACAATTTATTATTATTTTTTTTTTATTGTACATAAAAAAACGCCACCGCCAAAGTATATACGTATTGTTTGTCTGCCAACGACTCCAAAGGTATATACGCACATACGCGCGCACACACATAGTACACATACACTCATGCGAGCATTTACTTACACATACATATATATATCATGGTGATACATATATATTAAGGCGCCTGTGTATTCCTCTTTTACTATGACGGCGGCGCCCACACAGCAGTAGTGTGACGCGAGGAATTTTAACGGCCGGGCATGAAGTTGAGGATTTTATTTTATTTATTTCATCTTACACGTGCCGCATAGACCGCTACCACGACGTTTGTGATTCCCATTGAATCAACCAACGCCGAACGCGTTCTGTTGAGTCCATTATGTTTTATTATTTCGTTCGAACACTGTAATAACATTAATAATAATAATAAACACTTGTCGGATGACTGTTTTTACTCGTCAGTTGTGAACACTTTTTATTTACTTTTTTAGTGAAATTCAATTTACTACTAGGATCATACCATTCGATTTTTGATAGTGTTTTTTTAGCAAATCCATTGGTCGATCTGAACGTTAGATATTTGTCCGCAATGAAATAATTTGTTAGATTTTCAACGGGTATTGATCATTGCTTAATTATTCGATAAAATGTGTATTTTTCTCAGAAAATATTAATTTATTGATTCGTACAAACATACCTACCTAAATATATTTAAAACTTGATTGGAAATTATACACGAATTTGTAGGCTTATTGGTTTGTATTAAAATATGATAAATATGATAATTAGACATCAACATCGTATGATTGATGTGTGCGTTATCGTATATGGTCATAATTAGTTAAGTTTAAATTGTGATATTTCATGTAAAAGATAAGTGTTATAGCTATTAATAGTACGCTAGATGTTTAAACGATTATTAAACGATTTTCTTTTAATTTTTGAATTACTTCTGTTTCTCTTGGGAAAAATATTGTATTCGATATTATCTCTTAATTTAGTTTTATACTTTATTTTTCAGCTATATATATATACATATGTGTGTGTGTATGTTGTTTTTATTATTAGTCTTAATATTTAATATTTTTAAAGAATTTATAAAATTGAAAATATCAGGCGTAGTCATAAAATGGCGCAATGTTTTTGTATAAATACTGCCATGTATCGAGTAATTTGTACTTATAGATTGTAAAAAATAAATATATTTATTTTCTTTTGTGCTTCTATATACCAAAAAAATTAATGGAATTAACGTAATATGCGTTATTATATTTATTTATACCAGCTCAGCCAATTTGATTCTAATAAGGGTATTGTAAATTGTAATAACTTTACCATTATAGGTATGAGTTTCTCTATTATAGGCGATAAATACACGTTATTGGATTACGTACTGAATGAAACTAGTAAAAATGTACTATTTACGAAAACAAGAAATCGACTTAGCTAAGAAAAATCGGAAAAATTATTGAAGGTGTTTCTAAGCTAAACGATTTGATCAGACAGTACTTTAATATAATACTACGTGAACGCGATGAATCAATTGATAAAATGTTGATAGGTTTATAGCTCAAATTTGTGCGTAAATAAAACGATTAAGTTTCGTTCCTTATAAAGCATGTGTGTCTTGATTCTTCGGTACTTGTTAATATACGCGGGGGCGCTGCAATCGCAATTGACGTCTCGGTTAAAACGCACGCAAGACCAGTCTGCTGACTGGTACACTGTTGACTCGGTGCACACAACAGTGACAGTTTATATCGTTAATTTAAATACAATACGGTCTGCTTGCTCAATCGTCATCATCGTCATCATAATCATATACAGATTTACGGACCTTCAAGGTCCCACGTTGCTATCACAATACTCCTCCGTCTTTTTCTTTATTGTGTGTTAAGTTCAAGCATTTTCATACCCCACTTAACGATACATATTATGGTAGAACTCTCTCACATTTAATTCGGGGATTACTATATCACCCTTTATCTCTGCTACTAACACATGGCTCAATTCTCTTATTTCGAACGTAGTAGTAATAATAATAATAATAATAGTAAGACGGTTTTTAATTCTAAAAAGAAAAAGAAAAAAGAAACCCAGTAACTTGCGCTATATAATTGTATTTCTCGGAACAATTTTTAATTTAACAACGCGATAATAATTCATAAAGCAAATTAAAAATGATCGCTCACTGGAGGGCAAATTTTCGATTTAGTATGTCACGTTTTTTTTGTTTTTATACACGAAATCGTCGGGCAGAAAAAAACATTTTCGTTTGTCGTCGTCGAGTTGCTGCAATCTTGAACCTGACGGTCGATATTAAATAACGATACGGTAGACTGCAGCAAGTGCCGGCATCGCCCCATGTCGGTCGCAATGATGTCACGCGCGTAATCCAATTACAGCGTCATATATACGTCTCGGAAGGGATTCTCTAGGTCGATGCAATGTATGTTTTAATGACAATGTGTGCATATGTCGTAGAACGCGAGCACGATTATACGAAATTATATTATTATAATACGTATGATTTCGTATGACGTTTTTCGTCATCCAAAGGGAATGTTTCACCGTCAGCGACAAGCGCACACGTGCAGATTATAATCTACACACATATACACACACACACGCACACACACACACGCGCGCACGCACACACACACACACACACACACACACACACACACACACACACACACACACACACACACACACATAATTATATATTATATATATATTATGGCGCGCGTTTATGTGTTCAATGGCATGTGCGAGAATTGTCGATCGGGCCCGGAGGTTGGTAGTAATGTTAAATTAAAATGAATCGTGTCGGTAAGCGAAGCCCTGTCAACTTGGGCGCGCGCAGCACCGACCCTGTGTTATGTCTTATAATTTCTTTCGCTTCTGTGGCACACAAACACGAACGATAACAAATTAAAATTATCGGAGAATAAATCACGATCGTCAAGAGGTATCCGCTTTTATATTTTTGACTGAAACCTTTTTAGATTTATGTTCAAATTATACGCCGCTGATTATAATTTTATAGCTAGTATACGAGTACATGCCATTCGTTAACAGTAAAAACCGTATTTTCTTTTAAAAAACAACAACATCTCTTATACCAACCATAATTTATTGGAAAATAAAAATGGATCAAAACGTGAATATTTGTCTCTGTGTGTATGTATATGTAT
>JAIPRN010005398.1:0-10793 GCA_025469175.1 Geopemphigus sp. TES_GeoC_2020 | reverse complement strand
AAAAAAAAAAAAAAAAAAAAAAAAAACGATTCGAACGAAAAAACAACCGACGATTTAGTGCGGAACTCGAATATAACACGCCACGGGGTTGAAGCCACCCGGTTTTATGTCGGGCGTTCAATCGGCCCGGTTACGAATTCGTTTTTCAAATTAACCGTATTACATTCTATTAGCGTGTTCGCGGGAAAAATCGAATTTATCTTGATTAATTGTCACCGTCGTCGTTCAACCATCCGTAATTGTATCTTTATATTTAAAAACGTTGTATCTTGATAAATAAACGTTTTTCGGTTTTCGTTACGACCGTTATATTAAATCGATTTATTAACGCGCGAATGTTCAATAAAACCACCGTAGGCGTTTTATTAGACGCCTTTACGCGTTTTAAATGGTTCGTTTCCCGGAACATAAAATATATGGATTGCGAGTCAACGTCAAGCATACCATAGTAATTTCGTTTACAAAAATCGAAACATAACCGTGTTGACTCCTAAGATCGATTACGTTATTTAGAAGAGAAGAGCATGTCAAACACTTGCTATAGTCTAAGGTTACGCTCAATCTTAACGCTGAAATCGACGAATTGAAAAAAACAACGTTAATTATTTTATCGAAAACTATCATGGACGTTATATTAAATATAGAAAATATAAGTACCATTACGGGCTGTAAATTGGCGACAAAAACTTAAGCTACTAGATCGCCGCCTAAGTGCGTAAACACGACGTATATGAACCAATCGACGGTACGTAATAGATCTTAAAGTTCCATACTTGTATACCTATTCAAATCATTTCGTGTGTCTAGACTAGTATCAATTTTAGATAAGAAATATCCACAGACAATAATGTCAATCGACCATACTCGGTCACTAGGTCACACAAGGTCCTAAATAGGAGTACGATTTGGCGTGTAATACGTGCCCACGATAAACAATAATATTAATAGGATGACTCGGCCAAGGTATTTTCAAGCCGGGAAATCGAGAAGGTTTTTGCCCTGGTCTAGTAAAAATTGAAATGACGCCACTATCTGAGTTTAAGAACCATAACAATGTGTTTATTAAACACGTTGTTTAAACACATTAATCGGTATACAGATACAGTAAAATTACTTAAAAGCAAACGACGTATGACAGATAAGTAATCAAAAGTAATCAAATAGAATAAGGTGTAAATCAACAGGATTATAGAACCTATTAAGCACCTATAATATGTTTAGAAATGTGTGCTTCTCGTATGTAAATTATGACCGCATAATTTTTAAAGTACGAATTCGGATTAACGACAACGCTATTGTTGACGAATGAAATCGTCATTTGTCAAATCGATATTATTCGATTTAGCATATTACGTGGAACTATTATGTGTTTTTGGGTATACGTAAAAATACGAATAAACGTATATACGCCGTTGTTCCAACAAAACCGTGTATATATATATATATATAATCGGTTGTTATTGATTTTTTAGACACTATAATAAACGATAATAGAATGTGGCGAACGAAATTATTCTCGTAGATCATATTGAACGAGTACCCGTACATATTTAAGTATATTAACAAAGTCGGGTCGTTTTTTACATCCCGGGATACATCGAATCGAATTTTTTTCGTTTTTTGGTAAAGTTGTCCTTTTTTTTTTTTTTTTTTACGAACCGGCAATACTCTCACTGGCCCGGTAGCTTGAAGGCAATACTTCGGACCTGGTAAAGTTGTCCTGACAATTTTTATTATAGTTTAGCTAATAATTAATTGATAGTATTTTTTTCCATACGCTGGTATATTTTATTTCAAACGTTACGTTGTACTCGCACTATTTATATAAAATCAACCACTAAGAATAAATGTACATCTACGTGATCCGTTTTTCTTCACGGACGACTCTATACGAATTTACACTTTTATATCGATATATAAATATAAAAATATTTTATATTTTATATAGCAAAATAACCTCTTAACAAAACCCAGGAAACGCTGGATTATGACGGCTAATATTATTTAAATTACACACGTCGTTCGTGTTATATGACAATAATTATCACAATCGGCCTGTACCGGTCCAGCTGCTGCAGCTGCTTCTGCTACATCTGCAATTCGACGTTAGATTATATACGTGTTCGCTACGTTTCATTGTACATTCGATTCATATATAACGGTACAAATGGATCTAATGTACCTGGCTTCATAATTATTATATATTGCTGATCCCGCAAAAAAAATGTTCAAATTTTTCATATATACTTAATATCGATAAAAAAAAAATGAAATCACAAATACGTAGTTAAGTAATTAGACATGTTAACGATATTCGTACGAAATTCGTGAATTATAAATTAAAATTTCTTTCGAGCCTATAATAATTATAAAGTTACGATAAACTTTCCGTTCGTCAAAGGAACGTTAAAAGGCGATATATATATACTAACTAACTACTTGTTTGGTTAGTTTCAAAATTGTAAAATTATTGCCAACTTTGCTTGGCAGTTGACGGTATTTTTATTCAATACCGTTGATTTTAATTTTATTTTTTGTTTCAAAAGAAAGATAATGTTATTTTTAGACTCTTAAAAACTGTATTCTCTTTTCTTTAAACGTTTCAAAATTATCGATTAAAAATATCGCGTTATTACACGTTTCCTAAATATTTCTAAATTCTTAAATAAAAAAAAAACCAAAAATAATATTATAAGTACCCATAATATATTTAATATATAGTTACTTAAACGTATTCAATCCTTAAAACAAACTATAATTATATACCTTATTATAATTAAAATTAAAGAGATTATTAAT
Organism: Geopemphigus sp. TES_GeoC_2020; assembly: GCA_025469175.1. Taxonomy (NCBI): domain Eukaryota; kingdom Metazoa; phylum Arthropoda; class Insecta; order Hemiptera; family Aphididae; genus Geopemphigus; species Geopemphigus sp. TES_GeoC_2020. The sequence goes on along the minus strand of JAIPRN010005398.1, from coordinate 7,994 downwards.
TTCTATTAATAACGTTTAAAAAAAAGACCGATTTTACAGAGTCTAATATATACTACATATAGTAATAAATGTTAAAATGTTTACGAGGTGTAATATATATAATGCCATAATTATTTGTTTGCCCGAGAAAATATATTTGTGTGTGACGAACGTGTGTATCTATACAGTTTGTTCACATTTTATCGTAGCGTGAAATTAGAAAACATTTCTAAGAAAAATGTATGTACTTATACTACTGTTTGCGTACGTTAACTAAAAGTTCGGAGAAAGGTATAAAATCTGTTTACGATCCGCGATGAGACGAATAAATCGTTTACGTTATATATTGGTAACGTAATATTAGAATCGCTTTATAAAATTATGTATAACCTGGCAAGGGAACAAAATAGGATAACGACAAAATAAAATTGCTAACGAAAATAATATCGGTGCGATAAATAAATAGTTTTAACCGGTAATCTATTCTACTTAGACATATAAATATATATATATATACATACAAGGTAACGTGACAAATTATAACAAATTGAACGCGTATAAAAAATGTGTATTAATTCCGTTCGAAATATATTTATATAAAATAATTATCACGTTTATAAACGGGAACGACAATTTTTATACGACCACTGTAGTTAAAATGACCGCGATTTCGCACTCGAATATTGATTTTAAATGTTACGCAGTATGCTTTTGTAAAATAATTATGTATATCTATGGTTAATACGAAGTGTAGTGTCGTCGTAAAATTAACCGCAGGGATCAATGATAATACGGAATTACATAATATTGATCACGCGTCACGCCGCAATATTATTATTATTATTATTAACGGCTTCGTAGTGTTACGTTAAAGGGGTACTAAACCTACAACTATTTATTATTGTACTTCACGTTATACCGCTTTTACCGTATCTACCGTAGAAACGAGCGAATTAATTGACGCGTACGATACGCTCTATATAGTGTAAGGATATAAAGCGTCGTTTCGTTATCGAACCATGAGTGTCCCAGGATTTTGGGGGAAATAATACGCGCGGCGCGAGTACAGAAACTATTTTATCGTTTAATATACACGGCGGACACTCGTGAAGACCGTATATCGTCCATATTATTGATATATACGCGTCCGTGTACACGACTGAATTGTCCGTATAGTTACGGCGTTGTATTAAAGCCGCCGCGACTAATTAACGTAAATTATCGCGTACACATATATCGTCGAACAGATTACGCGCGGGCATTAAACACGCCTTAAACGATAATAATAAAATCTTACCCTACCAACCCCATCTTGTCGACCGATTCGCGTTCCAGTGTACGCGAACGTTGAACAACTGTTATACATATTCGTGTGTATATATACAAACGGTAAATTATTTACCGTTTATTCGTTCGTACGCGTTCGATAATTATGCGCGTACGGGCGACACACGGTACTCGAATAAGCTACGTCACGGGATACACGTAATAGTAGTACATCGTTCCTATCGATCTTAAGAGGCCGTAACGTTAAAAAACCTACATTCCGGAGATAACGTCGTTGTCAACCGTCGTATCCGGGCGGCGGCGCCGACTGATTTGAGAAACGCGCTTCGACTATAGACTTGTAGCGCCGGGGCCTTTCGCCACGTTCTAAACGGCCGTAGACCGATTACACGCCGGACGTGTACGTACCGACTAACGTACAGACACACGCTGTGCCGCCGAGTCCTATACGCTAGAAAAAGTGCGGTTTTTGTGCAAATCACTTACGCTCCAATGAGAGTGGCGATTCTCCCGAGACGTGTTTTCAGATGACGAAAACGGGCGCGTTACGGCCCCTAAACAATTCGACAAATTGAACGGCGACGGGAATATTCGCTAATATACGAACGCACCGGCGCTAAATAACCTACGTGTCGTACAATAATATATATATACACGTAGACATAACTCGGCGGCGGTCTTAACCATTATAGTTACTACTCCGACGCCACTTACGTCGTTGCAGCAAGGGCGGCGGGTAATTCTACGAGACCGTTCACGTACACACGCACACATATACACTGGCGCGTATTCGCGTCACGTATACATTTATCGAAATATGCGTTTTTTAAACGCGTAATCATACTCGTAATTTGATACCGTTACATATATAGAAATAGGTATAGTTAATAAAATGTACAGAACTACGTAAAAGAACGGAGACAAAATGAATAGTAACAATGCGCAAATATGAACGAAATATAAATAAAAACGTAACGACGATACGATAATATATATATATATATATACATATTTATATATACAATTATGATTCGACGGTTTCTGTGACGGCCCGCGGACAGGCGACACGACGCCACTCGGCTATTGCAGGTGTTACATTGGCAGGACAAATTGGCGGCGGTGGCGACGATGCCAAATCGAAGACAGAAGCCCGTAAACGCCGCAGCGCCGGCGGCGACGTGACTGATGTGGGAAAAAAACGAACGACGGAAAAAAAACCGCCGGTGCCGGAAAACCGTGGCCGAAGGGGACGCCGGGGAACGACGGCCGGCGCCGGTTGGCGGTCGCTACGACGACGGCGACCGGCGAGGCGCGGCATTCGGTCGGCGGGAGGGACGGGCGCGCGACGCCACGGCCGGGGTTCGTCCAATGCGCGCGAGTGTTCCACCGCCCGCCCGTAACTGAGCGCCGCGCGTTCGCCGGTCCCCACCACACACCGGCGGCAGCCAGCGACCGCCGGACGGTGTCGCGTCAGCCGGGGGTGCGGTGGGCGGGTAGGTGCATGCGTGCGTGCGTCGACCGACCCGACGCCGCGCCGATATCCAGGACGACGGGGTACGACGGCGGCAGAAGTGGTGGGGCACACTCTCCGGTTCGGTCCGTTTAACGACTAGCAGTAGTTCGCCGCGATCAGCCTTGCTCGAACGAACGTTATCGTGTACGTATATATACGCGTGCGCGCGCGTACATATATATATACATACATACGTACGTACACACACACACACACACATATATATATATATATATATATACGCGCGCACACACGCGCAATATACGTGTACGTACGCGTGCACGCGATCCGCCGTTACCGTCGACGCGTCCGAGTCTCGTATGATATAGTGCGTTATAATAGGTGCGGTTTAAACGCGCGTGTGCGTCTCTCGTTATCGCGGCGTCGTGTCGGGACGATATTGTGCGGCGTACAGTTCCCGCGCCCGACGGCTATTGTGTTCCGATCGTTTCCGTCGCGCCCGACCGTCGGCCACGAGATCGCCGTCGTCGTTTTAACCGCCCGACGGCGGACGTGCAACCGGCAATAATGTACGCGCCGTCGTGGTCAACGTTGTCGCGGTCCCGCGGTCGTGTCCACTGATACCGTATTTCGTCGCCGCGTCCGTGAAAACACTGCCGGCGCTACATTAGCTGACGTCCGTCCCCGTTTGTCTGTCGTCGCCCGCCGGCCCACCAATTAGCGCCGCAACCACGACGCCAACTATGACAATGCTATCGTCGCAAAAGTTGCTGTATTCCGATTCCGCGACAGTCGCAGCAGCAGCCGCAGCCGCCATATACGGCGGAAACTCGTCGAACGCCGGCGGTAGTGCAGCCGTTGGCGGTAGCGGTGGTAGCGGTGGCGGTGGTGGTGGTGGTGGTGGTGGCGGACCGTCTTCGACGCCTTCGCTGTGTTCGCCGCCGCCGCAGTCGCATCACCAACAACAACAGCATCAGCAACAGCAGCAGCAACAACAACAACAGCAGCAGCAGCAACAACAACAACAACAACAGCAGCAACAACAGCAACAGCAGCTTGTGTTCGGTAGCAGTTCCTCAGCGACGACCAACATGCAACAACAGTTATACGGCGGTATGAATTCGGCCGCCGTTGCCATGTACGGTTTAAACGCTTCAGCCGCCGCTGTGGCCGCGGCAGCAGCCGTCGCCGCGAGCGGTGACCCGTCAGGCGCCGCGAACGCCGCCGCGTTACAACGGGTCCGCGCCGATAAAACGTACCGCCGAAACTACACGCACGCCAAACCGCCGTATTCGTACATATCACTGATAACGATGGCCATACAAAACTCGCCGGTAAAAATGCTCACTCTGTCGGAAATCTATCAGTTCATCATGGACTTATTCCCGTTCTACCGACAAAATCAACAACGGTGGCAAAATTCCATCAGGCACTCGTTGTCGTTCAACGATTGTTTCGTTAAAGTGCCCCGTACACCGGACAAACCGGGCAAGGGATCGTTTTGGACCCTGCACCCAGATTCCGGTAACATGTTCGAGAACGGTTGCTACCTGCGCCGACAAAAGCGTTTCAAAGACGACAAAAAAGATGCCGCGTCGATCCGACAACACGGCGAAGGGAATGGGGGTCATCATCATCAACACCACGGTGGCCACAACCAATCCAAGAGTTCTTCGCCAATGCTTCACGGCGGTGGCGGTGGCATTAGCCAACACCAGCTCGGTGGCCAACACCAACTTACCGGCGGCCATCACCATCAGCATCATTTAGACACCATGTCCAGCACGATGTTGGACAAAAAACCGTCGTTGTCGGTGCCACCGTCGTCGGCGTCATCGTCGTCGATTCTCACCGCGGACCATCACCATCATTTGTTAGGATTTCAACACCATCACAACCAGAAATTGGGCGCCGGCGGCGGACTCGTGTCGTCGACCGCGGCGGCCGATTTGGGCTTTGGCGGTGGCATGCACCATCAACAGCATCAGCAACACGGGAAACACCACTTGTTACTTCACCACCACCATACGCATGACCACCAGAACAACCACAACAACGGGACCCATCAAGACAGTGATCACGATCACGTGCATCACATGCACCACCATTTGCAGCAGAACAATACGGGTGGTGGCGACGACGATTCGTCGTCCATGTTGGTAGGGTCGTTGTTGCAACACCATCAGCAACAGCACCAACATCAGCACCATACACAACAGCATCATCAGCAGCAACACAGTCCGGTGGACATTTACGCCGCCGCGGCTATCGCCGCCCATCACCAGCAACAGCAACAGCAACAACAGCAGCACCATAGTCACCACCAACAATTGCAGCTACAGCAGCATTTGAAGTCTTCGGCCGCCGAATTCGCCGCATCCAACCATCCATTTTCCATAACGCGGCTGCTGCCACCGCCGCCGACGGCCGCGTCGGACAAAGCGTCGCCGTCGGTCATCGCCGCTACCGCGTCACCGGCGACGGCCGTGTCCGCCGCGGAAAAAATGTACGAAATGGCCGCTGCCTCGCAATATGGCACCACAGCTGGATACAACGATTACTATCATCCGCACACGCACCCACACCATCCGCACCATCATACACATCCGCACAACCAGCAAGCGTCTCTGTATCACGCGGCCGCCGCGGCCGCGGCAGCAGCCGCCGCCGCCGTACAAGCGTCCAACGGGCCGCAATCCTCGTCCACGTCGGCGGCCGCCACCGGGTCGTCCTCGCCGTTGTGACATAACCAGCAACACCATCAGCACCAATATCCGCCGCTTGTTTGAAAACGACGCGGGACAGCCGCCGTAGTAATCACGGTGAACGTTTTAATTCTTCGATTATTCGCGGTATCAGTCGCGCAACTATGGGCGATAATACACGCGTTAAATTTCTTTTTTTCCGTTTTTTACAAGTAATCTCTCGAGTACCTACTACCTATATGTATACTATATATATTGTTTGATAACGTCGTATTTCGTTTTAAAATTATTATCACTTAGTGTGTGTGTGTGTGTGTGTGTGTGTGTGTGTGTACAGTAATATATATATATATTTATTATAGTGTGTACGCGTTTAAGAAAACTACAAAACGACGTCAATTTAGTTGTATTTATATAACTCGTAAGAACGTAATAAGTGCGATGCGACGCTAAACATTGTTATGTAAGTAGTTATACGATTTGTTTTCCCTCGTACATATATTGTGTATTTATTTACGTTTTATACGCATGAATGTATAATAAGTGTAAACGTTTAAAAACGTCGAGCGTATAATACACTGTTGCGATTTGCGTCCATCTACGCACGCGGTACATATACTTCTATATATATATATATATATATTTATTTATATTTATATTTATTTATTTATTTATTTACACCTCGTACGTATAATTATAATATTATCGGTGGTGTCGATCTTTATATTGTATTCGAGTGTTTCCGATATTGAATTAACTTTCGATGGTGGTGATAGGCGGCGGCCCGAAATTAGACACTTTTCTGTGAACTTTATGGCAGCTAATACAGCGATATTTCCGTTAATTAATATTATTTCTATTCGATTTATATATATATATATATATATATATATTTATTAAACGATTTTGACGCCATTTATTATAATAATAATAATTTAAGTAGTAAATATAATATGTATATATCTATATGAGAGTCAGACATTTGAGAGTGAATTTAGACAATAATATCGTGTAGGTAATATGAGCGCTATTTCAATATAATGGCCCATTTGAGCGCGTTGAGTACACATATATAATTAGAAAAATACTACAGCCTCAATGGAAAAAATTTGTTTAGCCCTAACGCCTACTTAGATAAATATTAAACGATTTTTTTTTATTTTAAACTGTTTCAACCCGTAACGTGGTTTTCAATAATTTAAAAGTACGTTATAAATTTTAAGGATTTTTTTTTGAAGAATTTAGGTTTGATTAAATAGCGACAATACAGATTTGACGCTACATACATGTGTTGCTTTTATCCTTAATATAATATATATATATATCATAAAACTGAAAAATTGCGCTCAAATGTCTATTAATTTTAAGATAAAGTTATAGTTATAAGATAAATCATCTTTCACGCTCCAATGGGTTAAAGAAAATGTTGCTCAATTTTTTTATTTTTATGGGTAAAAAAATGACCATACTCAAATAGCCGACGCTCATATAAACGTATATCAGGGCCTAAAATATTTGTTTATTAATATACGCCTACAACACATTTGCGTAGAATTTATAATATATAAGATTACTAAATTTTAAGTACCTACTAATTTACGACATTTTTACTTTTGAAATAATTTTGTTAATTTCAGCTATTACTGTTCATAATATTCTAAATATTATACAATGTTTTTTTATGCTTAAGTGTTGAACCTATTTAAATGTATTTTAAGGTTTTGTTTTTTAAATTTTATCATAATGGGAAAACAATTCGTAATTTTTTTGTCATTATTACAATATTTTTATCTTTCCATTTAAACGGACTATTCTTAAAAAAAGTATATTTTTTCAATCTGATATTAGGTAACGCATTTTTGTGCAAAATACCAAAAGTATTGCAATATTATACGTATTTACTTTATAATGGTTTTTATTTACCCAAAACTGTAGCTCTTTTATTTCGTCGCGTATATGTCTACCAATATTACTAAAACCTATTAATCTAGTGCAGAACTATACCCATTCGCGTTGTTTAAAAAGTATTAAGAATATCGACAATTTCGTGGCATACAACATGTGATATAATTTATATTTAAAATCTTTATTTTCGATTTCGAGCAAAACGAGTTTTAATATTCCAACTCTTATGTGATATTTTAAACAACAAAGTGTGTGCTTTGTATAAAATGATAAAAATAACCGAACGTTTCGGGCCCTGGTAAATAAATAAATAAATAAATAAATATATATATATATATATAAATAGTAGTATATATCTAACGATTATAAAATAGTATTATATATATATATATAAATATGTACGTTGAAAAATAGTTACGTTTTTTTTGTCGTCGTCGCATGGCGCCTTCGTCGCATTAATGTATATATATATATATACAATATGTATGCGTACGCACAATAATTTTTATTGTTGTACTTTATGTTTTTTTTTTGTATATACGATACGTTTATATTAATATATAAAATTTAACTTGCGTATTCGTCCTCGTACCTTATGCGTCTATTATAATGTTTATTATGTGTACCTAAAAACGTTTTTAAGA